>JAJTJO010000006.1:734210-941697 GCA_024550625.1 Dendroctonus valens
GAAAAACAATTCAGAAATGTATTTGCACGTGAGGGAGAAAAGCATCGCAAAGACAAAAAACGCATCAGCAGGGATTCGCGAGATACTTATGATAGTGATGAAATTGAGGAGCCTTTTCAATCATCAGGGAGTGAGTATCTTTCCCTCAGACGAGGAAGGCAATCAGTTACCTTTTTATTTTCGACCCATTGATAACTGACATTGAAGGTATAAAATCGAAGAAAATACCTAAAAAATATAATAAAATGCAGGACAAAAAATTGAATCAAAATGGAGAATGCCGGGAAAAGAGTGTAATCCCAATCACGACTGTATGAAATACACCTGTAGATGCCGTTGCGTCTTTAAAAGATGTTAAACAAAACCGCGAACGTCTGTCCTGGTAAATGCAACTGAGAACGTAGACCGTTTCGTAGTTAACTTCGGTAAATTTTTACAACCACTTTGCTCAAACATGTTGAACAAATTTCAGCAGATCACAAAACAAAAAAACAACATGTTCGTATTGCTTAAATAATGTCACCCATTTTCCTCGACACTTAATTAGAATCATAGTGACGAAGGTGCGGTTAAAGAATGTTTGTTATTTCCCCCAAAAACATATTAAAAGAAAAACATTATTAGATCTATTCGCAGGCAGGGAAATTTTGTGCGCTCTTTATCAACTAATAATATACGTCCTGTAAGAAGACGCAAAGAAACTGAGAGTTTAAATGATCCCTATGTTTCTTGTCCAGACTGCATGGGTTTTTTCAGGAGAAATTATTTAAGAAGACATAGAAAACAGTGTTCCTTGCGCACTGAGTGTAATACTAAAGCAAGAGAAAATCATTTATCTTTAGCCCAAGTAGTTACTGTATGTTCAGGTGCACATAGTGATTTTCTTTCTTCTTTACGTCTAAAACAAGAGGTTTTTCCTATTATGCGCAACGACAACATTTCAAAAACTGCTATGACTGATATTCTTATTTGTTCATACGCTGAAAATTTGTTAAGAAAACAGAAGCGTACTCAAATAAGAAATGTAGTATCAAATAAAATGAGAGAATTGGGACGTTTTCTTATCAGTTTAGGAAACGTGACTGGAATTCGCTTACTCTTCGACGCTTTGAACCCACAATTTTTTAACAATATTATCGGGTCGGTAAGAGTTATTAGTGGCTATTGTGAAGAAACCAAAACTTTCAAATCTGGGAGTTTGGCTTTACATATGGGGACGACTCTGAAACAAGTTTGCGATATTGCTACTAAGAATATTATAAAGAAAAGCCCAAGTGTACCGTGTACTAATGCAGAGAAAAATTAAGGATATTAAGCGATTAAAACATCTTATTGAAAACCACTGAAGTTCTGAAATTACTAGTCTTGCACTGAAAAATTTAAATGAAATAATTATTCTTCTCCAAAACTGCTGACCACTGACACAAGATGTTGTAAAATTCCAAAAATTTGTAATGAAAGAAGCAAATTAAGCTTCAAATGCGTTAAAGGAGAATCAACACATAACACGTAACTATCGGAAATTAGCGGAGTGTGTTTTAGCATTGACTTTATTAATAAACAGAAAGCGCATTGGCGAATATCAGTACCTAACGACAGAAACTTACAATAAGGAGCCAAAAAAAACCAGCAAAGTGAGTTTCTTGGTTGTCTTTCAATAACTAAAAAAACACTTTGTAAGAATTTCAAAACAGGTGGGTACGGAAGTAGACCTGTTGCAATTTATTTCCACCAGACATTCAGGAGTTTTATTGCACTTCTTATAAGCTTTCGAAGTTATTGTGTACCAGAGACCAGTCTATATTTATTTGGTAATCCCAACACAAATGGATGGTTAAGCGGGTAGCATATTGTAAAAAAAATTGGCCAAAGAAGGTGGTGTATCGGACACAAGTCACAGTACTGCAAACAGATTGCCACAGTACTGCAGACAATAAATATCAAGGAGGATGAATTAAGCCAATGTTGTAACGGTTAATCGTTTTTAATTCTTTTACTGAAATAAATAGATATTCAAGAAATTTTGATAAAAAAATTTATCACATAGAACAACTGTATATTTAATGACAAACTTCAACTACTTAGAGGCAACAACTCGTACTACTTAATTTAATAATTGGACATGACATGAAATACTATATTCATCAGTCACGGTAACTGAAAAAGCTTGTTAGTTAATTGGCTAAGTTTCAGGTTGCCACCCTTATTTCAATATCAATTTAAAATATCAGTTTATTCATTATCACATAGTAAATAAACAACATTACCTACACTTATGACGCTCAATCTGGAATATTTGCATAGGCTGCCACAAGACGTGAGTAATGTGACAGTCCCCATGGATTCCGCTGTATCAGCAGCCGCGGAATACCGCTGAACACCATTTCCAAGTATCATCATGTCTTGTCTTTCTCAAACAGTAAAATCATGTTAAAGTCAGTCAGAGTACAACCACGTTACAGTACAGTTGTAATAATTAGAAATAAAGTTAGTTTTTTAAAAACGGTTTGTCATTCTTCAAACAGTTAACTGGCGCAGTCGGTAGGATCGATAGTATTGATAACGTTGCTGATTGATTGCATCGTGCTATTAAATTCGGGTACCGATTGAACTATCGATCGAACAAATTGACATTGCGGAAATCGTGTCGTCTTGAGCAGAGTGGCTTCCCAACAATCAGAAAACCTATTCCATCGAGGAACTGCCAGAAACCAACCATCCACAAAGAAAATTGGGAAAAGAACCAAATCGTCTTTTTCGCCAGAAAATCTATTTGTTTTCAGACTAAACATCGTTGAATTTCAAAATCTTCTGATAAGCAAAGGAAGAATGACCAAAGCCGTCCTCCTAGTTATGTTAGTGCAATTAAATCATAAATATTATATTTATGTCCGTTGAAAATTTATTAGCTCAATTGAATAATTTGAGTATAAACCCTTCAGTTGGCTCTGACTCAGAGCTTGGCTCTGACTCACTGAGAAATTTTACGATAAATGTCTAGAATTATTAAATTTGTTGTGTAGTTATGTTGATGCTCATGAAACAGCAGCCGCTGCAGCTGTAAAACGTGACCTCTATCAAAAAATTACACTTAAAACGTTTTTATCCGGGCTCAGAGAACCTTTAGGCACAGTAATTAGGTGTATGAGTGAGACCAAATTCTCTGACCGATGCCATTCAATTGGTCATACAAGAAGAAAACGTTAAATATCTTCAATATAATAATGCAAAACCTCCCGAACTTAAGTCAAATATTAATAATCGTCAATTTAGTACTAATAATCACTTCCAACCAAATATGTCACTTCAAAGACCTCAATTAACTATTTCCAGCATCAAATGCGATCACAATTTAATCAAAATCAATTTCCATCTAAATTTCCAACCGGACCTGTCTCTATAAGGCCTAATGGTAATTATAGACCTCCAAGACCGTTTACTAATTCACAAGTTTTCGGTAAACCACCAGTTCAACAAAACGTTTTCAAACCTGATCCAAATCGTCAATTTTTCCAAACCCACTCCAATGAGTTTGTGTACTAAGCAATCTTACGGACCTAATAAACCGCGGGACCATCTCAACAATATCAACCAAAATTTGCGTTTGAAGAACTATACAACACAGAAACCGATTATGCAAATACAGAATTTGAAAACTCAAGTTATGAATATCCAAATGAGTTCTATGAAAATTCGGAATATACTATGCAACCAGAATATCTTCCAACTTGGCAAACTGATTTCAATGAAATATCAGCTCAAGATGTCAATGAAATTGAAGACCAAAATTTTCGGGAACTCTTCAGGAAATTTCAGAGAAATGACACAAGTAATTTCGTGAAACACAAGTAGTTCCAGTGAACTAACATACATAATTTTTCCCGAACATAATATCAAATTCTTAATTGACACTGGATCCACTAAATCTTTTATAAACCCTGAGTTAGCATTCAATTTATACCCAGACTTTGTAAAAACTGACCCATTCATAGTTTCTACCGTTTTCCAAAATTCATCTCATCAATATAGTGTTATGATACCTGCATCGAATATCTTTCAGTTGCCCCAAACCAAGAAAATTAAAATTTTATTTCTTTAAATTTCACAATGTTTTTGATGGTTTAATTGGACTTGATAATTTAAAATTACTTCAAGCTAATTTAAATTTTGGTACTGGATGTCTAACCACACCTTTCCATTTATCTAGATCAGCAAAACAAAGCTCCTTCTAAAAGACTAATGAAGGAAATACAATTAATAAAAAAGCTTAAAATGACAACAGCTGACTACGTAACATCAACAAGAGAAAGAATAAGCGCCCTGAAAAAAAGACTAGCCATTGAAAAAGAACGCGCCAAAACCACCGACGTCAGGCTCAAATTCAACGACAGACCATCCATCCATACAAATAATATCCCAGCGACCTGAAAATAAAAACTTGAAACCCCAAGATGCCAAGCTTTTCTACAGAAACCTCTACAAAAAAAGTAAACAACGAGCCAACACCTGTGCTTCACAAGTCGATTAGGAAAGTCAAGAAGCAAACAGACGGGAAAGACTATCAAAATCAAGTCCATCTTCAAAACATTCGGAGAAGAACAAACGCAGCACTCTCCAAATCTGCACCGTGGAAGGACCAGGAGAGGATGGAGTCCCCACCTTTACTTACAAGGTTTTCCCGTCCGCGAAAACACACTTAACGGAATATATCCAGCAAGTTCTCACTGGAACCAAAGAGCTTTCCGAGAGGGACGTCCGTGCTAGATCTCATCCATAAGAAGGGCGACTATACCGACCCCAACAACTATAGGCCGATTTCACAACACTGACTACAAACTGACAACCGCCGTAGTCACGGCCATTTTGAAGGAGTCGTTGCCGGACTGGATAATCCCGCCTCAGCAACTAGCCAGAGGACGGCTAATGGGGGGCGACGATCCACGGACTCCTGGAAGATAAAAGCCTCTCCTCCGTTGCCAGAGTCCGTCGAACCAAAAACAACTCGGATTGGTTCTATTTCCCTAAAGCTGACGATTCCATCAACCACAAGTGCCTCAAGGAGGCCATGAAACGGCGATCAAACATCTAAAAAAAAATTTTACATTATTTAACAGGACAAAATTTTTAGAATTGATCACTGAGCTGAACGACATCGGAGGTCAAAATCCGATCGTAGCTGACTATGTCCCAACTCCTGAAACAAATGTCTGCCAAAAACCGGATACGCCTAAGCAGAAATACATTCGGAGAGTTAAGAGGAAAAGAAACCTGGAAATGACCAGCAACTAGCAAGGATGACACAATCAAATTTTGCCATTGCGAAAGCTATAAACAATTTAGCTAAAGCTGTTAGAGGCTCTTCAAGCAAATGTACCAAAGGGAGGAAAAGATTAACATAATAAACTGTTATAAAATACTTTGTTGGGTTTTATTGCAATCCATATTATATTATTTCAGCTTAGGCACACACATATGAACGTCTCAAAACTAGTACTCATCAAATACGAATTTTTAGACAATATTTGCATAATACTCTTGAACAATTTGATTTCGTACTTGCTGCCCTTGTCGAAACCAATTCAAACTTATTTGATTATCTTGGGGATCATTGTTAAGATGCTCTTCTTGCTCACCAAAATCATGATTATAAACCTTCGTCAAAATCATGATTATAAAATTGTTAATGTTATGCAGAAGAGCACAACAATATACAATCTTTCCTGCTTTTATTGGATCGTAGTTTAGAACACGATGCTTTAGTTAGCATCTAAATCGTAACTTTAGAACACCTATACCTTTTTTACAATATTCCTTGCTTTTATAATATGTTGATTAAAATTACTTTCTGGGGTATTTTCCACAGGATTTTCGAACGGTGTTATCAAGAAGGGTTGTAAGGGGTATCCAGAGTCGCCCAAAAGAATTTAATTGTTACCTCTGATAAACTGGTCTTCCATAATGCTTCTAATTCTTGACATACTGCAGAATCATGTGTAGATCCCGGAAATTGAGCATTTAAATTCAAAATATTATATTCTCTATCCATTATTATTTGGCAGTTAAGACTGTAATATCCTTTCCGGGAAAAGTAGGGAATAGCTGGATAATCTTCAGGTGGTGAAATTATTGCAACATGAGTACAATCAATCGCACCCAAACAAAATGGAACATTGAACTTTTGCAAAAACCCATTCGTGACCTTGTTATTCGCAATAGAAGAACGTCGATTTAGCGGACGGAGCGTCCTCTAACAAGATCGGTTCGGATGTATATCACGAATAAAGATAAGGTCGAGGAATTCGCAGACTTCTTGGAAAAAGTTCACTCAGTGCGGCCATCAGGATGTAGTGATAGAAAGACTAATCGTTATTTCTGCCAAGTGTTTTACATACCGACATCACAAACACGGTGGAAATACATACGGATATGCTCCAGCTCTCTAGCCGGAAAACACAAGGAATAGACGGCATCTATTACTTACTTCCAAAAAAAAAAAAAAAGCGTAAACCTCAAACTAAAGCACTTCCCACAATACTGGAAAAGCGTTGTGGTCATCCCCACAGTAAAACGGGAAAAAATCCGGCAGAACTGACCTCATTGAATACCCTCTAAAATTAATGTAGGTGGTTCTCCCGAGCGGCGACTAAGTTTAAAGCGTTGATTCGGGAAGAGCAATGGAACTTTAGGCCAGGCCACTGTTGTTCAGGGCACTCCGGGAGGCCGCGTCGTAAACCTCCAACAAGCTCCGCCCAAATTTTTTGCACCAATCACAGCAGATTCCGCGGGTATTTAAGACCCTGCACCGAAGCTTCGGAAGTATATTCGGAAAAAAAGACAAGATTGATGGAAATATCAATCTTGACGGAGAAGAGGTCCCATGGGCAAGTAATGTCAAGTATTTAGGTGTTGTTTTAGATCAGAGGCTGACCTGGAGGCAACATGTGAAAACAGCGATAAACCAGGCAAGGGCGAGAGCGGCAACGCTGTATCCCCTGCTGAACCGACGAAGCCAGATGAGTTTGAAGAACAAGCTGCTACTCATCAAAAGTGTCATCAGGCCGGCCATGACGTATGCCTCCACAGCGTGGGGATATGCGTCAGAAACCTGTCTGAGGCAGCTCCAGGCCACAGAAAATAAACTTCTGCGGATGGCCATAGATGCTCCCTGGTTTGTCCGTAACAGGCAAATTTACAGGGACCTAGAATGGGAGCCATTGAGAGATACAATGAAACAAAAAGCAGCCAAGACCTTCGAAAAGGCCGAAAACCATCCCTTCGAAGAGCTCCGGAACGCCGTAGCCTACTCCCCAGAGGACAACGGGCCCCGGAAAAAGAGGCCCAGGCACCAGCTGGCCCAATAGGGCAACAAATAGGTACAGCAGTTTACTGCAGAGTGCCATAACTAATTTTAAGATAGTGTGATTAGGCAATATTAAGTTAGTATAGTGCTTGTATAAAATTAGTAAGATGCCCATGCTAGCAGCCAGCTAGCATGGAGAGAATGAGAGGTGAAGGCATACGGATGCCAGAGCTGAACCATTCTTAAAGAAGACCACAAGTTTTAAAGGATAACTCCCGGAAACTTGCAGTCAAAAATGGGGGTTTTTTAGTTGGTAGAAATCCAACACTACCCGGTGTCACGGGACACTGGGTGTCTTCGAGAAGATTTTTATCCTCCAGCCGCCGCCGGGCAAACAAAAAAAAAAAAAAAAAAAAAAAAAAAATTCGGAAGTATAGTAGTCAGTCCAGTCTTTCAGCGACTTCTGAACTGTGCGCATCGCTCTCGGCAAAGTGTACAGATCGAAACGTGGAAAAACTAGCGAATTTTCAGGAATTTTTAGAAATTCGGCGGTATTTTTTAATACCATGGCGGCTAGCACGGCTGCTAGAGAAAAAGCTACAAAAGGAGGTAGAAAAACAAAAGAGGCAGATTGAGGAGCTTACTAGTGAGGTCCGCAAACTGACCCAGCTGCTGGCAGACTACCTTGCCGCAGCAGGAACGCCCAAGAGGGCGGCTGCTGAACCAAAGGGGGCCCCGGCCACCTTTAGTGCAGCGGTGAAAGCTGCTCCCAAAAAGCAGGAGCCCAAGAAAACCCCAGCAGTAACCCCCAAGGCTGCTGCTGGGAAAAAGCAAGCGGTGGCCATAGCAGGGCCACCCAAAAAGACACCAGCCACTACCACCCTGCCACCTGAACAGGAAAACAGGAAACGTAGGCGTGAGGAAGCCGAGGAGGCTTCCATTGAAAAAGAAACTGGGATGGAGACGGACATCCCGGTGACCAACAAAAGGGCGGAAAAAATTCCGCCAATAAATGTAGAGGGCCTATAGCTGGAAACAGCTAAGCCAGGCCCTGGATGCAGCAGGAATTGCTGTAGCCAAAGCCAGCACGACTAAAAAGGGGATAAGTATTGTTACTAATTCCCCAATTGATTTTAGGAGGACGACCCAACTCCTAGAAAACCTCCGGAGGCCGTACTTCACGTACACGCTTCCAGAGGAGAAAAAGACGCACGTGGTTAATCAGGGGGCTCCCTAATGACTACGAGGCGGCTGAAATAGAGGAAGAACTCAGGGGACAAGGCATCAGGGACGCGGAAGCGTTCCAGATGCTTAGCCGCCGTACTAAACAGCGACTGGGACTGGTCTTGGTGAAGACCACCAGCAAGAACATTTGGAAAGTGTCCAGAATGTTCAACCTGGTGGTCAAGCTGGAGCCAAAGAGGAAGTCCAAGGAGCCAGGGCAATGCTACCGCTGCCAGAGGTATGGGCACTCGCAGAGGAACTGCACGTACCCGCCAAGATGCGTCAAGTGTGGTGAAAACCACAGGAGCAACGAGTGCCCGCTTCCAAAGCCTGGAGCAGGCGAGGTGCGCAACAGCAAGTGCGCACTCTGCGGGGCAGAGGGACACCCAGCCAGCTGGAGGGGTTGCCCACAGTACCCTAAAAGGAAGATCCCGGTAGCCCGCAGGGAAGCCCGACCATCCAAGCCCGCAGCAGCCCGCCAAACGGACCAGCAGGAACTGGCAGGCATTCTACGGGCGCTACTTGACAAACTCAATGGCTAAACGGCCAGCGAGTTTCAAAGTGGCCTCGTGGAATGTAAACGGGCTGCTAAGCAGACGTCCAGAACTGGACGAATTCCTGCAAAGCAGGCAACCTGAAGTGATGGCACTTCAGGAAACCCTGCTAGGTATTAGGACTAGAGTAAGCTTTACTAATTACTTTATTTACAGGCACGACAGCGCAACGAGACGACCAGGAGTGGCCATTCTAGTAAGGAAGGACATAGACCATCATAGCATTGGCATTGAAGACACTGACCTGCATGCCATTAGCGTGCAGGTCAACACCACCCGGGGACCAGTGACAGTGACATCTGCCTACAAGGCCCCCAAGGCGCAACTGGCACCACAGGACATTGAGACCCTGCTGGGCAACAACCGAGCTAGGCTGCTAATCGGAGACCTGAACTGTAAGAACACGGAGTGGAATAGCTCCTTCACTTGCAGGAATGGTCGGGCATTAGCAGAAGCAGTTGAAACCCACAATGCAGTCGTCATGGGTCCTGAGGTTCCGACAAGGATCCCAACAGGAGCTGGGATACCAGAGGTGTTAGACATTGCCATTGCCAAGAACATCCGGCAGGTTTTAACCATTGAGACCATAGAGGAGGGGACTTCGGACCATAACCCAATTATATTGAGTTGTGGCGATGAAGAAGCAACTCCGCTTCTTGGATCAAGGACTACCACCGATTGGTCTATGTTCACGGAGGTACTCCATAATCTGATTATCATTCCACAGATTACCACGGAAGAGGACCTGGAAACAGCAGCAGGAAAACTTGGTGAGGCAATCCTGCAAGCATACAGCAGAAGCTCGGTGACTGTGGAGGCACTGGTAGCTCGTGAGGAACTACCAGCAAACCTTCGCAGGAAAATCGCCAACCACAGACGGCTGCGCAGGACGTACAGAAGGCAGCCCACCGAGGACAACAGGATCGTCTTGAACCGCCAAGGCCAGATCCTGAAGGAAGCCCTCAGGGAACACCGGAACCAGAAATGGGAAGGACGTATCCGGGAGATAGGGCCAGAGGACCAAAGTATCTGGAAACTCCAAAAGGCTCTCCGACAAGAAGACACGAAGATACCAGCTTTACACGGAGTGCAAGGTCTGGTATATACTAACAGTGATAAAGCGGAAACTTTTGCAGATACGATCGAGAGAGAGGCCAGAGAAAACACTCACCCAGACGAAGACGACGAGCACGAAACTGCCGTCAGACGAGTTGTTCGGAGATTCCGGACAAAAGAGGTGAACAGCAGCATCTCACCAACCTCACCAGGTGAAGTGGCGGCCATCATCAGGAACTCAAAGACGAGGAAGGCTCCTGGAAGAGATGGAATCTCCAACAAGATGCTTAAGAACCTGCCGAGAAAAGGGCTGGTAGCTATCGCAACACTCATTAATGCCATTTTCAGAACTGGATATTTCCCGCACGTCTGGAAACACTCGGACGTAATCATGCTCCCGAAGCCCAAGAAGAACAGGACCTTTCCCCAGAACTACAGGCCCATCAGCCTGTTGTCCAGCCTCAGCAAGATAGCAGAACGAGTTATCTTGCGGAGGCTTACGAGGGAAACGAGTGAGCTTGAGCTGCTGCCGCCTGAACAGTTTGGGTTCCGTGGTAAACACTCCACGGAACTACAGCTGCTCAGGATTGTTGAAAGATGTACCAAGGAAATGAACCAGAACAGGACAACCGGCATCCTCGCTCTGGACGTCGCAAGAGCCTTCGACAGAGTGTGGAGAGACGGATTAATCTACAAAATGCTGGAAACAGGTATTAGTGAGGAAATGTGCCGGTTAATCGACAGCTATATTTGCAGAAGGACCTTCAGCGTCAAAGTTGGAAACCACAGGTCAGAAGACAGAAGCACAGAAGCTGGAGTGCCGCAAGGAGCGGTACTCTCCCCGATGCTATACAACATCTTTACGAGCGACATTCCCCGGACCGCCAATACGACCCTGGCGCTTTTCGCGGACGACACTGCTCTGCTGTCATCCTCGTGGCAAAAAGAGCACGTGCGTCGAAACCTGCAACTTGCCATGGACGAACTACAAAAGTGGTTCATCAAATGGAAAGTGCAGGTGAACGCAACAAAGAGCCAGGCCATCCTAATTGGAAGGAAAAAAGACAAGATTGATGGAAATATCAATCTTGACGGAGAAGAGGTCCCATGGGCAAGTAATGTCAAGTATTTAGGTGTTGTTTTAGATCAGAGGCTGACCTGGAGGCAACATGTGAAAACAGCGATAAACCAGGCAAGGGCAAGAGCGGCAACGCTGTATCCCCTGCTGAACCGACGAAGCCAGATGAGTTTGAGGAACAAGCTGCTACTCATCAAAAGTGTCATCAGGCCGGCCATGACGTATGCCTCCACAGCGTGGGGATATGCGTCAGAAACCTGTCTGAGGCAGCTCCAGGCCACAGAAAATAAACTTCTGCGGATGGCCATAGATGCTCCCTGGTTTGTCCGTAACAGGCAAATTTACAGGGACCTAGAATGGGAGCCATTGAGAGATCTAATGAAACAAAGAGCAGCCAAGACCTTCGAAAAGGCCGAAAACCATCCCTTTGAAGAGCTCCGGAACGCCGTAGCATACTCCCCAGAGGACAACGGGCCCCGGAAAAAGAGGCCCAGGCACCAGCTGGCCCAATAGGGCAACAAACAGGTACAGCAGTTTACTGCAGAGTGCCATAACTAATTTTAAGATAGTGTGATTAGGCAGTATTGAGTTGTATAGTGCTTGTATAAAATTAGTAAGATGCCCATGCTAGCAGCCAGCTAGCATGGAGAGAATGAGAGGTGAAGGCATACGGATGCCAGAGCTGAACCATTCTTAAAGAAGACCACAAGTTTTAAAGGATAACTCCCGGAAACTTGCAGTCAAAAATGGGGGTTTTTTAGTTGGTAGAAATCCAACACTACCCGGTGTCACGGGACACTGGGTGTCTTCGAGAAGATTTTTATCCTCCAGCCGCCGCCGGGAAAAAAAAAAAAAAAAAAAAAAAAAAAAATTCGGAAGTATATCATTTCATTCATTCATTGCCTGACCGCTGTCTGATGAGCATCAACAGCAACAAGCAAAGAGTTTTTTTGCCGCCGGATTCTAAGACTGCTGTACGCGAAATATCAATAGAGTGCAAACGCGACACCTTCACCTGCGGCGTGCAAGCCGAAAAACCGTGCAAAACGCGTGTTCTAGAACACGTGCTAACTAAAAAAGAAATTCGAGCACGGGCTTCCTTCAGAGGCACGTGCAGGTCCCCCAGCAGGGCTCCGGAAAGCCCAGTGAAAGTGAAAAAGCGAACGAGCAACATGAATGAGTCGGGTAAGTCCGAAAAACCTTCCCCAATCATAACCTCAAAAAGCCATGTGCCCCGCCGCAGCAACTCATCGAGCGCTGAAAGGCAGCCCAAAAGGCAAAAGTCTCAGCCCTCTGAACAAGAAGCCTTCGCAATCCTCCAAAAGAATTTCGAAGTCCTTTCAAACTCTTTCAAAGCGCAACAGGCAACACTAAAAACCATGCAAACAAAACTAGAAGCCGTGATTCAGGAAAACGTCAACCTGAAGGCTCAGCTAGTAGCTCAAAAGCCCCCAGTTCTTGATCTTAACCCCCAATCTCTCTCTCAGAACGAAATGGAAATCGATTTCCCAGCCCTTCAGAAACCCCCAGCCCCCTTAAATCTGCCCAAAACCACGAATGCCGCATTACAAAGCCACATGGTGGAACAAGGCAAAGCCCCACAAAAGCCCCCTGCAAATTCTTCTAACCCAAATTCCAACCCCAAAAAAGCGACGATTCCAATCGTCATTAGAACACCAGGTGCCTGGACCAAAGTGCAGAAATTACTTCTGGAAAAAAATTTCCAGTATACCAACCCTAAAAAGGTGGCATTAGGGATTCAAATCCACCCCCTTTCCACTGACGGCCACAGGGCCATCACAAAACTTCTGTCCTCCGAAGGTATCGAGTTCCATACTCATACCCTTCTGGAAGACAAGAAAATAATTGCAATTATAAAGGGATTGCACCAAGACATGTCTCTGCCTGAAATCCAAGCAGAACTACAGGAATTAGGCTTCTCGCCAACCCAAATCCAATTTTCCAAACTGGGGAATCTCCAGAAAAAGACAAACATGATCAAAATGTTGCTCCCCAAAAATCAAACACAAATATTCGAGGTGAAACACCTCCTAAACTTGTCGGTTGTCATCGAACCGCAACGGAATTCCCAAAACATCAACAATAGGCACATTCCCCAGTGCAAAAAGTGCCAGAAATTCGGCCACACCATGTCCAACTGTGGGGCAAAGCCCACGTGCCACAAATGTGCCCAGGGGCACTTCTACGCCGAGTGCAAAAAGCCTCGGGATATCCCGGCCAAATGTGTGAACTGCAATGGCCCCCACCCGGCAAGTTACTTCTCTTGCCCTAAAAATCCAAACTATGCAGCACAAAAACAACAAAAAGCGAAGCAAGCCAGCTTCGCAAACATAATCCAACCGGCAATTTCATATGCAGAAAAAACTGCAAAACCCCCAGCGGCAACTCAAATGCTGCCAGCCCCTAAGGCCCCCCGGACCACCCGATCAGCCCCCCAAAGTGCCCCCCCCGCTGGCCCCCCTTCGGCCCCCCAACAACCCCCCACCTTGAGCCCGGCCCTTATTCAGCTTCTACTGATGCCTGATGAGGAAATCCAGGCAAAAATACAGAGAATATCGAAAATGGTTCTCAGCTGTCCAGCTCTTCAAGCACTGGCATGAACAATTTAAAGCCAGCAGGAGTCCACATTGTCTCCTGGAATGCCAACTCTTTCTACCCCAAAAGGTACGAATTTGAAGGCTACCTCCGGGAAAACGATGTGGACATTGCACTCCTACAGGAAACCTTTTTGCAACCACAAACACTTTTTAAAATTAACAATTACAAAATTTACCGTAATGACCGCCCCAACAAAAGGGGGGGCGGCACTGCCATTCTTATTAAAAACAGCCTTTCCCACGCCCAAAACCCCCCTTTCACTAACACCTCAATTGAACACTCCTCAATAACACTAAACATGGAAAACTCTCAAATCCTAATCATTTCAGCCTACAAATCCCCCAATACCAAAATAACGGAGCAAGACTACACCGAACTTTTCAAACACGACATTCCAACACTAATAGCTGGTGACCTAAACTCTAAAAACACTGCCTGGGGTTGCAGAACTTCTAACCCCGAGGGAAACAAGCTCCTCAAGCTCTCCCAAAAGCTCCAATTCGAAATTCACGCCCCTTCAGAGCCAACACACTACGACCACACAACTTCAGACATACTGGACATTGCCGTCACTAAAAACATCTCCCACATTCTCACAGTCACCAACTCAGATTCTCTCAGCTCAGATCACAACCCCATAGTCATAAACATAAACGAACAATACACTAACAACCCCCTAGTCCCCATTTCCATTACTGACTGGGATGCCCTCGCCTACTACCTTGGAGAAACTCAAATTCCAGACCACCCACCTCAAAATCAAAAAGAACTAAACAGCTACACAAATAAAATCACTGAAAAAATCTCTATAGCCATCTCAAAAGCCACAACTTTAAAACCAAATTCAAATACAAATCCTTACTCGTTGCCGACTGAAATTAAACTCAAAATAAAACTAAGAAATAAACTAAAACGGAGGGCTAAACAATTCTCCGATTCACAATTAAACAAACAAGCAAACAAACTCAGTAAAGAAATTAAATACGAAATAAACAATCTAAAAAACGAAAGGTGGTCAGAAATACTAGAAAATATCCCAACAGGCGGCACAGACGCCTGGAAAATCTCCAAGGCACTAAGAGGGAAAACCAAAACCTACTTCCCACCAATCCATGGCGAGCGAGGACTGGTGTACACAGACGAGGAAAAAGCGGAAGCTTTTGCCGACTCTCTGGAACGCCAGTTTTCGCCCAACAGATCCCAAACGGACGACCTGGATTTCGAGGAGGAGGTTGACACCGTCCTCACCGAAATCAAACAGCGACAAATCCCTCCAGACGCCCCACAAATCCCCCCAGCAACCCTTTCTGAACTTAAAGAAATCATTTCTACCCTAAAAACCCGCAAAAGCCCCGGCCCTGACCAAATCACCCACAAAATCATAAAAACACTTCCCGAAAATCTTCTAAACCACCTACTTACCATAATTAACACTTCTTTCACACTACGAAAATTCCCAAAGCCTTGGAAAACAGCAGCCATCGTCCTAATCCCAAAACCATCAAAAAACAAAACTTTCCCGCAAAATTGGAGACCAATCAGCCTTCTCTCTTCGCTCGCTAAAATAACAGAAAAACTCTTTCTAAACCGCTTAACCCAACTAATAAATGAAAACCAATTAATCCCTCGAGAGCAGTTCGGATTCGTGCAAAAACACGATTCAGTACTGCAAGCGGCCAGGCTGATTCAAGATGCCACTATCGCTCTCCAGGACAAGGGCTCCACTGGAGTCATTTGCCTGGACATCGAGAAAGCTTTTGACAAAGTATGGCACGAGGGCTTAATCTGGAAACTCCTACACTTACACAAACTACCAATAACTTTCGTCCAATACGTGGCCAGCTTCCTTAAAAACAGGAAGTTTTACACGCTAGTGGAAAAAACGAAATCTAGCATTCGCTCCATAGAAGCAGGAGTCCCACAAGGCTCCCCACTTTCCCCAACCCTGTACAACCTATACACAGCCGATGCCCCAAAAGCCCCAGCCACAAAACTAGCACTATTTGCCGACGATACTTGCATTTATTATTCAAACCGTAACATCCAATACATAATTGGCCCTCTTCAAAGGCACTTGAATATCTTCCAAGAATGGGCAGATACTTGGAAAATCAAAGTCAATGCGGAAAAAACCACTGCCATCATAATTACAAAAAAAATACAAACGCCCAAAAATCTTCCAAAACTCACATACAATAATATAGAAATAAAACTCGCAAAATCTCTCAAATATCTGGGCATCACAATAGATTCAAAACTAAACTTCACAGAGCACATAAACAAAATCATCACTAAAGGCAATAAAACATATGGCTATCTTTACCCGCTCCTAAACAAAAAAAGCAAACTCTCGCTCAAAAACAAAGTATTACTATACAAGCAAGTCATCAGATCGCAAATATGCTATGGTGCCCCAATAATCAGTCAAACCGCCAAAACCAACATTCACAACCTCCAAACTTTCCAAAACAAAATCCTTCGAAGATTTACAAGACCCCCCTGGTACATCCGAAACTCCCAAATTCACCAAAACCTAGAAATAGACCCCATTAAACAGCACATCACAAAAACCCATTCCAAATTCAAAGTCAGAGCTCTCAACCACACAAACCCACTAATCAAAGAAACCTTTTCCCAAATCATCCCGAAACATCACTTCCAAACCCCAACCAGTCTAATGGCAGACCCCCCCTGGAACCACCCACCATAAATCTTAAATAAAAATAGTTACAAAACCATTACCCTGTTGCAAAAAGTTCAAGCCCCCTCAAAACTCAGCGATCAGCTGGGCGACTGCGAAAACTCCCCAAATTCACTCTCGCTTTTATTCTCACCATCTCGCTTACTTTCGGCCAAAATGAAGCTTTAAAAGCTTAAAAAGCAACCCCCAGCCTTCTTGCGGCAGCACAAACCACATGAAACCCTCCCGATTAACCAAAACACACATCCCTTCACGATTATACAACCCCAACAATAAACAATAAAAATAAATTAAAAAGGGAAAAAGGGAAAGTGAATAAAATTAATTTTTTTTTCATTTTTTATTTTTTTTCTTTTCTCCTTTTCTCTAACTTACTCTCCCAAACAAACCACCAACTCCCCAAACCCACACCCCCACGGTAACCAGGCTCATTCATGAACCATCAGGAAAGACTAAAAGCCTTAATTGGCTAAGTCTATTAAATACCAGCACTCAGCTTCGGAAGTATGAGAGTCTGTGTCGAGTTGCAATTTAGGAGAGAGTCTGTGTCGAGTTGCTATACGGTGCACATCGTGCTTGCAATTGTGTAGTGATTTTAATACAGTGATACTTGTGGTTTTGAAGGTATTTTTCAATACCGACAGAAATTCGGTGGTATTAATTAATACCAAACATGGCGCCAAAAACGGCGCCAAAAACGGCGCTTGAAAAAGAGCTCCAGCAGAAAGTGGAGGCCCAGCAGGAGCAAATAACTGAGCTCATCGGCGAAGTCCGAAAGCTCACGCAGTTGCTCGCCAAACACATCGGCTCTGCAGGAAGCAAAAAGGAGGTTGCTGCACCAAAGGGGGCCCCGGCCACCTTTAGTGCAGCGGTGAAAGCGGTTCCCAAAAAGCAGGAGCCCAAGAAAACCCCAGCAGTAACCCCCAAGGCTGCTGCTGGGAAAAAGCAAGCGGTGGCCATAGCAGGGCAGCAGGAAAACAGGAAACGTAGGCGAGAGGAAGCCGAGGAGGCTTCAATTGAAAAGGAAACTGGGATGGAGACGGACATCCCGGTCACCAACAAAAGGGCGGAAAAAATTCCGCCAATAAATGTAGAGGGCCATAGCTGGAAACAGCTAAGCCAGGCCCTGGATGCAGCAGGAATTGCTGTAGCCAAAGCCAGCACGACTAAAAAGGGGATAAGTATTGTTACTAATTCCCCAATTGATTTAGGAGGACGACCCAACTCCTAGAAAACCTCCGGAGGCCGTACTTCACGTACACGCTTCCAGAGGAGAAAAAGACGCACGTGGTAATCAGGGGGCTCCCTAATGACTACGAGGCGGCTGAAATAGAGGAAGAACTCAGGGGACAAGGCATCAGGGACGCGGAAGCGTTCCAGATGCTTAGCCGCCGTACTAAACAGCGACTGGGACTGGTCTTGGTGAAGACCACCAGCAAGAACATTTGGAAAGTGTCCAGAATGTTCAACCTGGTGGTCAAGCTGGAGCCAAAGAGGAAGTCCAAGGAGCCAGGGCAATGCTACCGCTGCCAGAGGTATGGGCACTCGCAGAGGAACTGCACGTACCCGCCAAGATGCGTCAAGTGTGGTGAAAACCACAGGAGCAACGAGTGCCCACTTCCAAAGCCTGGAGCAGGCGAGGTGCGCAACAGCAAGTGCGCACTCTGCGGGGCAGAGGGACACCCAGCCAGCTGGAGGGGTTGCCCACAGTACCCCAAAAGGAAGATCCCGGTAGCCCGCAGGGAAGCCCGACCATCCAAGCCCGCAGCAGCCCGCCAAACGGACCAGCAGGAACTGGCAGGCATTCTACGGGCGCTACTTGACAAACTCAATGGCTAAACGGCCAGCGAGTTTCAAAGTGGCCTCGTGGAATGTAAACGGGCTGCTAAGCAGACGTCCAGAACTGGACGAATTCCTGCAAAGCAGGCAACCTGAAGTGATGGCACTTCAGGAAACCCTGCTAGGTATTAGGACTAGAGTAAGCTTTACTAATTACTTTATTTACAGGCACGACAGCGCAACGAGACGACCAGGAGTGGCCATTCTAGTAAGGAAGGACATAGACCATCATAGCATTGGCATTGAAGACACTGACCTGCATGCCATTAGCGTGCAGGTCAACACCACCCGGGGACCAGTGACAGTGACATCTGCCTACAAGGCCCCCAAGGCGCAACTGGCACCACAGGACATTGAGACCCTGCTGGGCAACAACCGAGCTAGGCTGCTAATCGGAGACCTGAACTGTAAGAACACGGAGTGGAATAGCTCCTTCACTTGCAGGAATGGTCGGGCATTAGCAGAAGCAGTTGAAACCCACAATGCAGTCGTCATGGGTCCTGAGGTTCCGACAAGGATCCCAACAGGAGCTGGGATACCAGAGGTGTTAGACATTGCCATTGCCAAGAACATCCGGCAGGTTTTAACCATTGAGACCATAGAGGAGGGGACTTCGGACCATAACCCAATTATATTGAGTTGTGGCGATGAAGAAGCAACTCCGCTTCTTGGATCAAGGACTACCACCGATTGGTCTATGTTCACGGAGGTACTCCATAATCTGATTATCATTCCACAGATTACCACGGAAGAGGACCTGGAAACAGCAGCAGGAAAACTTGGTGAGGCAATCCTGCAAGCATACAGCAGAAGCTCGGTGACTGTGGAGGCACTGGTAGCTCGTGAGGAACTACCAGCAAACCTTCGCAGGAAAATCGCCAACCACAGACGGCTGCGCAGGACGTACAGAAGGCAGCCCACCGAGGACAACAGGATCGTCTTGAACCGCCAAGGCCAGATCCTGAAGGAAGCCCTCAGGGAACACCGGAACCAGAAATGGGAAGGACGTATCCGGGAGATAGGGCCAGAGGACCAAAGTATCTGGAAACTCCAAAAGGCTCTCCGACAAGAAGACACGAAGATACCAGCTTTACACGGAGTGCAAGGTCTGGTATATACTAACAGTGATAAAGCGGAAACTTTTGCAGATACGATCGAGAGAGAGGCCAGAGAAAACACTCACCCAGACGAAGACGACGAGCACGAAACTGCCGTCAGACGAGTTGTTCGGAGATTCCGGACAAAAGAGGTGAACAGCAGCATCTCACCAACCTCACCAGGTGAAGTGGCGGCCATCATCAGGAACTCAAAGACGAGGAAGGCTCCTGGAAGAGATGGAATCTCCAACAAGATGCTTAAGAACCTGCCGAGAAAAGGGCTGGTAGCTATCGCAACACTCATTAATGCCATTTTCAGAACTGGATATTTCCCGCACGTCTGGAAACACTCGGACGTAATCATGCTCCCGAAGCCCAAGAAGAACAGGACCTTTCCCCAGAACTACAGGCCCATCAGCCTGTTGTCCAGCCTCAGCAAGATAGCAGAACGAGTTATCTTGCGGAGGCTTACGAGGGAAACGAGTGAGCTTGAGCTGCTGCCGCCTGAACAGTTTGGGTTCCGTGGTAAACACTCCACGGAACTACAGCTGCTCAGGATTGTTGAAAGATGTACCAAGGAAATGAACCAGAACAGGACAACCGGCATCCTCGCTCTGGACGTCGCAAGAGCCTTCGACAGAGTGTGGAGAGACGGATTAATCTACAAAATGCTGGAAACAGGTATTAGTGAGGAAATGTGCCGGTTAATCGACAGCTATATTTGCAGAAGGACCTTCAGCGTCAAAGTTGGAAACCACAGGTCAGAAGACAGAAGCACAGAAGCTGGAGTGCCGCAAGGAGCGGTACTCTCCCCGATGCTATACAACATCTTTACGAGCGACATTCCCCGGACCGCCAATACGACCCTGGCGCTTTTCGCGGACGACACTGCTCTGCTGTCATCCTCGTGGCAAAAAGAGCACGTGCGTCGAAACCTGCAACTTGCCATGGACGAACTACAAAAGTGGTTCATCAAATGGAAAGTGCAGGTGAACGCAACAAAGAGCCAGGCCATCCTAATTGGAAGGAAAAAAGACAAGATTGATGGAAATATCAATCTTGACGGAGAAGAGGTCCCATGGGCAAGTAATGTCAAGTATTTAGGTGTTGTTTTAGATCAGAGGCTGACCTGGAGGCAACATGTGAAAACAGCGATAAACCAGGCAAGGGCAAGAGCGGCAACGCTGTATCCCCTGCTGAACCGAAGAAGCCAGATGAGTTTGAGGAACAAGCTGCTACTCATCAAAAGTGTCATCAGGCCGGCCATGACGTATGCCTCCACAGCGTGGGGATATGCGTCAGAAACCTGTCTGAGGCAGCTCCAGGCCACAGAAAATAAACTTCTGCGGATGGCCATAGATGCTCCCTGGTTTGTCCGTAACAGGCAAATTTACAGGGACCTAGAATGGGAGCCATTGAGAGATCTAATGAAACAAAGAGCAGCCAAGACCTTCGAAAAGGCCGAAAACCATCCCTTTGAAGAGCTCCGGAACGCCGTAGCATACTCCCAGAGGACAACGGGCCCCGGAAAAAGAGGCCCAGGCACCAGCTGGCCCAATAGGGCAATAAACAGGTACAGCAGTTTACTGCAGAGTGCCATAACTAATTTTAAGATAGTGTGATTAGGCAGTATTGAGTTGTATAGTGCTTGTATAAAATTAGTAAGATGCCCATGCTAGCAGCCAGCTAGCATGGAGAGAATGAGAGGTGAAGGCATACGGATGCCAGAGCTGAACCATTCTTAAAGAAGACCACAAGTTTTAAAGGATAACTCCCGGAAACTTGCAGTCAAAAATGGGGGTTTTTTAGTTGGTAGAAATCCAACACTACCCGGTGTCACGGGACACTGGGTGTCTTCGAGAAGATTTTTATCCTCCAGCCGCCGCCGGGCAAACAAAAAAAAAAAAAAAAAAATCGGAAGTATGGTCGAGTCAAGTCAGTCTGTTCGCGACTTCTGAACTGTGCGCATCGCTCTCGGCAAAGTGTGCAGATCGAATCTGTGTGAAGTTGAACAGTGTGAATTTCAGGAATTTTAGAAATTCGGCGGTATTTTTAATACCATGGCGCCCAACACGGCGCTAGAGAAAAAACTACAAAAGGAGGTAGACAAACAAAAGAGGCAGATTGAGGAGCTTACTAGTGAGGTCCGCAAACTGACCCAGCTGCTGGCAGACTACCTTGCCGCAGCAGGAACGCCCAAGAGGGCGGCTGCTGAACCAAAAGGGGCCCCGGCCACCTTTAGTGCAGCGGTGAAAGCGGCTCCCAAAAAGCAGGAGCCCAAGAAAACCCCAGCAGTAACCCCCAAGGCTGCTGCTGGGAAAAAGCAAGCGGTGGCCATAGCAGGGCCACCCAAAAAGACACCAGCCACTACCACCCTGCCACCTGGGCCACAGGAAAACAGGAAGCGTAGGCGTGAGGAAGCCGAGGAGGCTTCAATTGAGAAGGAAACTGGGATGGAGACAGACATCCCGGTCACCAACAAAAGGGCGGAAAAAATTCCGCCAATCAATGTAGAGGGCCAGAGCTGGAAACAGCTAAGCCAAGCCCTGGATGCAGCAGGAATTGCTGTAGCCAAAGCCAGCACGACCAAAAAGGGGATAAGTATTATTACTAATTCCCCGAGTGATTTCAGGAGGACGACTCAACTCCTGGAAAACCTCCGGAGGCCGTACTTTACATACACGCTTCCGGAAGAGAAGAAAACGCATGTGGTTATCAGGGGGCTCCCTAATGATTACGAGGCGGCTGAAATAGAGGAAGAGCTCAGGGGACAAGGCATCGGGGACGCGGAAGCGTTCCAGATGCTTAGCCGCCGAACGAAGCAGCGACTGGGACTGGTCTTGGTGAAGACCACCAGCAAGAACATTTGGAAAGTGTCCAGAATGTTCAACCTGATGGTCAAGCTGGAGGCCAAGAGGAAGTCCAAGGAGCCAGGGCAATGCTACCGCTGCCAGAGGTACGGGCACTCGCAGCGGAACTGCACGTACCCGCCGAGATGCGTCAAGTGTGGTGAAAACCACAGCAGCAATGAGTGCCCGCTTCCAAAGCCTGGAGCAGGCGAGGTGCGCAACAGTAAGTGCGCACTCTGCGGGGCAGAGGGACACCCAGCCAGCTGGAGGGGTTGCCCGCAGTACCCCAAAAGGAAGATCCCGGTAGCCCGCAGGGAAGCCCGACCATCCAAGCCCGCAGCAGCCCGCCAAACGGACCAGCAGGAACTGGCAGGCATTCTACAGGCGCTACTTGACAAACTCAATGGCTAAACGGCCAGCGAGTTTCAAAGTGGCCTCGTGGAATGTAAACGGGTTACTAAGCAGACGTCCAGAACTGGACGAATTCCTGCAAAGCAGGCAACCTGAAGTGATGGCACTTCAGGAAACCCTGCTAGGTATTAGGACTAAAGTAAGCTTTACTAATTACTTTATTTACAGGTACGACAGCGCAACGAGACGACCAGGAGTGGCCATTCTAGTAAGAAAGGACATAGACCATCACAGCATTGGCATTGAAGACACTGACCTGCATGCCATTAGCGTGCAAGTCAACACCACCAAGGGACCAGTGACAGTGACATCTGCCTACAAGTCCCCCAATGCGCAACTGGCACCACAGGACATTGAAACCCTGCTGGGCAACAACCGAGCTAGGCTGCTAATCGGAGACCTGAACTGTAAGAACACGGAGTGGAATAGCTCCTTCACTTGCAGGAATGGTCGGGCATTAGCAGAAGCAGTTGAAACCCACAATGCAGTCGTCATGGGTCCTGAGGTTCCGACAAAGATCCCAACAGGAGCTGGGATACCAGAGGTGTTAGACATTGCCATTGCCAAGAACATCCGGCTAGGT
The DNA here is from genome assembly GCA_024550625.1 of Dendroctonus valens. NCBI lineage: Eukaryota > Metazoa > Arthropoda > Insecta > Coleoptera > Curculionidae > Dendroctonus > Dendroctonus valens. The sequence goes on from JAJTJO010000006.1 coordinate 757,522, forward strand.
GTTAACCATTGAGACCATAGAGGAGGGGACTTCGGACCATAACCCAATTATATTGAGTTGTGGCGATGAAGAAACAACTCCGCTTCTTGGATCAAGGACTACCACTGATTGGTCTATGTTCACAGAGGTACTCCATAATCAGATTATCATTCCACAGATTACCACGGAAGAGGATCTGGAAACAGCAGCAGGAAAACTTGGTGAGGCAATCCTGCAGGCATACAGCAGAATTTCGGTGACTGTGGAGGTACTGGTAGCTCGTGAGGAACTACCAGCAAACCTTCGCAGGAAAATCGCCAACCACAGACGGCTGCGCAGGACGTACAGAAGGCAGCCCACCGAGGACAACAGGATCGTCTTGAACCGCCAAGGCCAGATCCTGAAGGAAGCCCTCAGGGAACACCGGAACCAGAAATGGGAAGGACGCATCCGGGAGATAGGGCCAGAGGACCAAAGTATCTGGAAACTCCAAAAGGCTCTCCGTCAGGAAGACACGAAGATACCAGCTTTACACGGAGTGCAAGGTCTGGTATATACTAACAGTGATAAAGCGGAAACTTTTGCAGATACGATCGAGAGAGAGGCCAGAGAAAACACTCACCCAGACGAAGACGACGAGCACGAAACTGCCGTCAGACGAGTTGTTCGGAGATTCCGGACAAAAGAGGTGAAAAGCAGCATCTCACCAACCTCACCAGGTGAAGTGGCGGCCATCATCAGGAACTCAATGACGAGGAAGGCTCCTGGAAGAGATGGCATCACCAACAAGATGCTTAAGAACCTGCCGAGAAAAGGGCTGGTAGCTATCGCAACACTCATTAATGCCATTTTCAGAACTGGATATTTCCCGCACGTCTGGAAATACTCGGACGTGGTTATGCTCCCGAAGCCCAAGAAGAACAGGACCTTTCGCCAGAACTACAGGCCCATCAGCCTGTTGTCCAGCCTCAGCAAGATAGCAGAAAGAGTTATCTTGCGGAGGCTTACGAGGGAAACGAGTGAGCTTGAGCTACTGCCGCCTGAACAGTTTGGGTTCCGTGGTAAACATTCCACGGAACTTCAGCTGCTCAGGATCGTTGAAAGTTCCTTGGCACATCCAAGGAAATGAACCAGAACAGGACAACCGGCATCCTCGCTCTGGACGTCGCAAGAGCCTTTGACAGAGTGTGGAAAAACGGATTAATCTTCAAAATGCTGGAAACAGGTATTAGTGAGAAAATGTGCCAGTTAATCGACAGCTATATTTGCAGAAGGACCTTCAGCGTCAAAGTTGGGAACTGCAGGTCAGAAGATAGAAGTACAGAAGCTGGAGTGCCGCAAGGAGCGGTACTCTCCCCGATGCTATACAACATCTTCACTAGCGACATTCCTATATGACCGCCAATACGACCCTGGCGATTTTCGCGGACGACACAGCTCTGCTGTCATCTTCGTGGCAAAAAGAGCACGTGCGTCGAAACCTGCAACTTGCCATGGACGAACTACAAAAGTGGTTCATCAAATGGAAAGTGGCAGGTGAACGCAACAAAGAGCCAGGCCTTCCTTATTGGAAGAAACAAGACAAGATTGATGGGAATATCAATCTTGACGGAGAAGAGGTCCCATGGGAAAGTAATGTCAAGTATCTAGGTGTTGTTTTAGATCAGCGGCTGACCTGGAGGCAACATGTGAAGACAGCGATCAACAAAGCAAAGGCTATAGCGGCAACGCTGTATCCCCTGCTGAACCGACGAAGCCAGATGAGTTTAAGGAACAAGAACTCATCAAAAGTGTCATCAGGCCGGCCATGACGTATGCCTCCACAGCGTGGGGATATGCGTCAGAAACCTGTCTGAGGCAGCTCCAGTCCACAGAAAATAAACTTCTGCGGATGGCCATAGATGCTCCCTGGTTTGTCCGTAATCGGCAAATTTACAGGGACTTAGAGTGGGAGCCATTGAGAGACTTAATGCAACGAAAAGCAGCCACGACCTTCGAAAAGGCCGAAAACCACCCCTTTGCAGAGCTCCGGAATGCCGTAGCCTACTCCCCAGAGAACAACGGGCCCAGGAAAAAGAGGCCCAGGCACCAGCTTGCCCAATAGGGCAACAAATAGGTGCAGCAGTTTACTGCAGAGTGCCGTAAGTTAAGAACTTTCTTAAGATAGTGTGATTAGTAGAGGGCGGAAAATATGCAAAGTGCATATCTATGCATTTTTTGCATATTTTATCCAATTTCATGAAAAATTGCATATATCTAAAAAATCTGTATATTTGTGCATGTTTGAAGATTTTTCTTTTCATCTTAATGAAATATTATCGAAATTCCATAGGCGGGTGTAAAGTAGGCACTAAATTTATAAGTTTACCAGCCTTTTATTGCATATCATTTATTCACTACCCTGGAATGTCTCGAGTTGAAAAGCCCTAAAACGTCTCAAATCGGCCAAATATTACGTTTTTGAAGCGTCAATAAAGAACCAGCGCGTCGTCTTTTAAGTACCGGCATCTTTGTATTCGGACGCGGTGTCCGATGTCTATGAAAAACAAAGACGCCGTCGACTGTTTAGTTCAGTTTGTCGATATAATTTATTGTGAAAGCAGTGTTTTGAGAATATTTATTTGATTTCAAAATGTCTAAAGCCCCGAAAACTTTTTCGTGGATTAAAAATTTTTGTGAGTTGGAGCTTAGTGGAGATAAAGTATTTTGCAAAGCTTGTGGGAAAATCGTAAGTATTATACCTATAATTTTATAATCGCTACTGGTTTAGTTTTCAAAACATAAATTTTGAGATAGTTAAAACCAGCTGTAAAAGTTCGAGCAAAACTTTCAGATCTCAACTTTTTATCCTTTATCGATTAACATGTAGTTTGTAACTTCAATTATTTTTTCTTTGAACCACTCACCAGAACTTAAATGATTTTTTGTCACAGATTGTCTGTGAAAAGAAGTTCCAAGTGGATCAACATTTGAAAACATCTATGCATAAAGCCAAGTTGCAAAAGATAAAATCTGGTCCCGTTCAGCAGTCTGTGAAAACAACATTTCAAAATGTCGGAGACAAAACAAGAAGCGAAACGGAGGTGTTTCATCAAGACTTATGCAAAGCTTTAGTCGCGGCGAATATTCCTTTAAAAAAGCTTCAAAATACCCAATTCAAAGAATTTTTACAAAAATATTGTAACAAAAACATCCCTGACGAATCTACCATAAGAAAGAAGAATGTGAATATAGTATATAAAACGGTAATACAGGAAATTAGAGTTGCTCTGGACAATCATACCTTTTATATTACTGTTGATGAAAGCTCGGATGCTTGTGGTCGATATATCGCACATCTTATGATTGGAGCCTTACAAGAAGATAATCCGAGTAAAGCCTATTTAATTTCTTCAAGAGTTAGACAAAACTAACAATATGACAGTAACCCGTTTTATTCAATCATCGTTATCAGAATTTTTCTTGCCAAATGCAATCCCAGCAGAAAAGTTTTTGGTGTTTTTGTCTGATGCAGGACCTTATATGGTAAAAGTGGGCCAAAACTTAAAAATATTTTATCCTAGTATGGTGCATGTCACTTGTCTTGTACATGGAATAAACAGAGTTGCAGAAACGATCAGAACTGAATATCCGTTGGTAAATAAACTAATTTCAAATGTAAAAAAAGAATTTTTAAAGGCACCTCTAAGAGTGCAGCTATATAAGGAGCGATTGCCAGGCGTAAGTTTACCTCCGGAACCCGTAATTACCCGGTGGGGAACATGGATTAAAGCCGCGATATTCTACGCAGAACATTTCGAAGCTATTAAGGAATTAATTTTAGATATAGAGGACAACTCGCAGTGTGTAGTGCAAAGTCAATTAATGGTGTAATATAATAGTTTTATTAGAAAGTAGGAATTTAAGTTTAAGTGAAGCTATTAATTTTGTTCAAGCATTTTCCGCTCAATGTAAAAAGGTTCCCGGAGATATAGGTGTTAAAGTTACAAAAAAATTAGATGCTACTATAGAAAAGAATGAAGGTTTCAAATCTTTAGAGTCAGTAAACAGTATTTTTGTTGGTAAATCATCCAACGCAATTACACCTTGGCTTTATAGCTTGCTACCCAAATTGCAATACTGTCCTATTACATCGGTAGATGTTGAAAGAACCTTTTCTGTATATAAACATATATTTACTGACAGGAGGCAATCATTTTTATTGGAAAACTTTGAAAAGTATTTAATTATAAATTCCTACTATACAATTTCAAATTAAAATGTTTTTATAATTCTGTTTTAATGTATTTTATATCTTCGCGTTCCTTGACTTTTTCAAGAAATAAATATTTTCCATCAAATCAATGTTTGTATGTTTTTAAAAGTAATTTCACATGTTAAATAAATGCATACCATTACATATTTGGTCAAATAAATGCATATTTGGAATAAAAATTATGCATATATATGCGCATATTTTGATTGAATTTAACTGCATATATTCCGCGCTTTAGTGATTAGGTAGTATTAAGTAGTATAGTGCTTGTGTAAAATTAGTAAGATGCCCATTCTAGCAGCCAGCTAGCATGGAGAGAATGAGAGGTGAAGGCATACGGATGCCAGAGTTGAACCATTCTTAAAGAAGACCACAAGTTTTAAAGGATAACTCCCGGAAACTTGCAGTCAAAAATGGGGGTTTTTTAGTTGGTAGAAATCCAACACTACCTGGTGTCACGGAACACTGGGTGTCTTCGAGAAGATTTTTATCCTCCAGCCGCCGACGGGCAAACAAAAAAAAATCGGAAGTCAGTTCAGTCGAGTCGCTTGTGCCAGTCAGTCGTGCGTGAATCGAAGCTTCGCTCGTTTCGTTCAACCGATCAGCTATTAAAGTTCAACGATTGTGCCAACTAACCGCTATTTTCCCACAGGAATATAGGTATTTCTTAATACCGACAAAAAATTCGGCGGTATTTCTCAATACCGAGCCATTAAGTCAATGGCGCCCAGAACAGCGCTGGAGAAGAAGCTCCAGCAGGAGGTCGAGCAGCAGAAGGGGCAAATTGCGGAACTGATGAGTGAAGTCCGCAAACTCACACAGTTGCTTGCAGAGTACATCGCCTCTACAGGATCGCCCAGGAGGGCGGTTGCTGCACCAAAGGGGGCTCCGGCCACCTTTAGTGCAGCAGTGAAAGCGGCAGTCAAGCCGCAGGAACCCAAGAAGAACCCAGCGGTAGCCCCCAAGATTGCTGCTGGGAAAAAGCATGCGGTGGCCATGGCAGGGGCACCCAAGAAGACCCCAGCCACTGCCACCCTGCCACCTGAGTCGCAGGAAAGCAGGAAGCGAAGGCGCGAGGAAGCCGAGGATGTGGCTTCAGTTGAAAAGGAAACCGAGATGGAGACAGACATCCCGGTCACCATCAAAAGGGCGGAAAAGATTCCGCCAACCAACGTGGAGGGACAGAGCTGGAAGCAGCTGAGCAAAGCCCTCGATGAAGCAGGGATTGTTGTGGCTAAAGCCACAACTACCAAGCAGGGAATAAGTATCCTAACTACTCACCATTCGACCGTCGACCACCGCTCGATGAACATCGCGCATAACCTCAAAAATTCGTCAAGCTTCGACCTAACAGAAACGTGCAGCCAATTCGCGAGTTACCTAAAGTGCTCGCAATCGATCGACAAAATAAACAATTCTGGCAGAACCTCCGTGCTCCTGCGTAAAAACCGGAAATAACGAGAAAACAAAGCCTCGTGTGACCGCACACGAGGTAAACGCGCCCAAAATGGCGGACTCGCGTGCCCCAAGCCCCGAGACACCCCACTTCAGTATCAACAACTCCAGCAATCCGGCAAATTCAGAGCTCCCGAAACCCAAGGAAAGTGCCTCTGCCTCCACAACATTGTACAAAATCAAGGCCTCACCTTACTCGCAAAGAGCGAAACTAACTATTCAGCACGAAAACGCAAAACTGAAGAAAACTGTCCAAAGAACCCCAATTTCAAGCTGCAAACTGAGGCGAAAAAAAAACAAGCACAATTTAACAACAAAGTGCAACCGGACACCTCATTTGCGCAAAAAGTGGCAACTGCGGCGGCCTCTACCGCCCCACCGAATCCCACAAACCAAGCAAAACCTAAAATCCCAACCCCAATAACAAAAACCGTAACCCAATACCCCACAGCCAAAACGTCCCCTCAATCCAAGACCCCATCTCAACCCCCCCTCAACCCCCAAATCCTGCTACTCTCTGACGAAGAGACCGAGGCTAAAATTGCCAACATCGCGACCAAGATTTCCCAAAACCCAGTCCTCAAAATGCTATGCTGAAGCACAGCATTAAGCCCCTAGGTGTCCAGATCGTATCATGGAATGCCTCATCTCTGTACCCCAAAAAGTGCGAATTTGAGGCATACCTACATGAAAACGATGTAGACATCGCTCTCATCCAGGAAACCTTCCTTGTCCCACAAACATCCCTTCACTTCAATAATTATCACACCTATCGCACAGACAGAACCTCCCAAGGTGGAGGCACCGCAATTGTCATAAAACAATCACTAGACCACACGCAAATCCCCCCATTCAACTCCAGCATCGAAACCACAGCCATACTCCTGCAGATGTACAGCACCAAAATACAAATTATCACCGCATACAAACCGCCCAATAAAATCACCACACCAGAGGACTACAAAACCTTATTTAATTCCAAACATCCCACCCTTCTCGCTGGGGACCTCAACAGTAAAAACACGGCATGGAGCTGTAAACGATCCAACCCAGAAGGCAAAAAACTACTAAATTACGCCACGAAATTAGACCTTCAAATCCATGCCCCAGAGGAACCCACCCATCTCCACCATCTAACGCCAGACATCCTAGACATCGCGATGTCAAAAAATCTCGCTCTTGATCTGGCAATTTCAAACTCAGACTCCCTTAGTTCGGACCACAAGCCCATAAAAATACTACTAAACGAACAATACATACACAACCCACTACAACCACTAACATACATGGACTGGGACGCCCTAACACACTACCTCAACGAAATGACAATCCCAAACTCCCAAATAACAAACCCTCACGAACTGAACTCCCTTACGAAGGCCCTCACCGAAAAAAATCACCGAGGCTATAAAAAAATCAACCGCAACAAAAGCTAACACAAATAATAACCCTTTCGGCCTCCCAATACAAATAAAAAACCAAATTAAACTGCGAAATCGCCTTAAGCGACTAGCAAAACAAAACTCAGACTCCTATCTCAACTCACAAGCCAACAAATTAACAAATAGTATTAAAAAACAAGTTGCGGAAATAAAAAATAATCGCTGGCAAACCTTTCTCGAAAGCCTAGAGCCCGGTGATATTTCGTTCTGGAAACTAGCCAAAAAATTCCAAGGGAAATATAACAATACTAATTTCCCACCCATACATGGCAAGAACGGACTGGTCTACACCGACGAGGAAAAGGCGGAAGCCGTCGCCGACTCGCTGGAAAACCAGTTCAGGGTGAACTACTCAATGGGCGACGACCTGCTCTTTGAGGAACAGGTCGAAAAACACGGACGTCACATAAAACACAAACAACTAACGGAACTAGACGAAACAATCCCCCCCGTTACGCTGAACAAACTCAAGGAAAAAATAAAGGCACTAAAACGCAAAACAGCTCCAGGCATTGACAAAAAAACTGGACTAACACATGGAAAATAAAAATTAACACGGAGAAAACACAAGCCCTAATGATCACAAACAAACAGACCAACAAACTGAAACACATAACCCTAGACAACGACATAGCCTGGGAAAAACAAATTCAATACCTTGGAATCACCCTCGACAAAAGACTAACCTTCACTCCCCACATAAAAAACAAATTAGCCAGAGCAAGAGCGGGAAAAGCCGCCCTTTACCCGCTTCTCAAACGTACCAGCAAGCTATCCCTGAAAAACAAACTCCTTCTCTACAAACAAATATTCCGACCCCAGATCCTTTATGGCACCGCCGGCTTTATACAAGCCAGCAAAACAAAACTGTCCCAAATCCAAACATTCCAAAACAAATTCCTAAGATACATCACAAAAGCGCACTGGTACGTTCGAAACTCGGCAATACATGAGGACCTGAAAACGGACACCTTCAGGCAATTCCTCACTAAAAACAATTCCAAATTCAAAACAAAAGTCGAAAACCACCCAAACCCAGTGGTAAAATCCACATTTGAGACAAACCATGGCGAACACCGAGGAAATCGGGCCCAAACATCTATTATGGCTCCCGTGGAACTCGATCTCCTTCAGAGGCACGTGCAGGTCCCCCAGCAAGGCTCCGGAAAGCCTAGTTCAATAGTGAGAGTGCCCGACCAGCTCAAAACCATGAAGGAGACCGGTAAGTCCGAAATCCCGCTCCTAACCTCAAAAAACCACGTGTCCCGCAAAATCCCGTCAAGCGTGGAAAAAAAGTATAAACGAAGGCCCTTTCCTTCAGCATTAATACTTGAGGACACTATCGAGGCCCAGCAGGAGGAAATCCAAGAACTTAAAGCCGCCCTCGCAATCGCACTTCAGGAAATTGCGACCCTTAAGGCCAAGCCAGTAAATTCTCAGCCCCCAGAACCGTCCGAATCTTCAGACGGCAAAACTCCAGCCCCAAAAAAATTCACGATTCCAATCGTTATCAGGACTCCCGCTGCATGGACCAAAGTCCGGAATTTGCTAGAAGAAAAAAACATGCAGTTCACTAACCCTAAAAAAGTATCGTTAGGGATCCAAATCCACCCCCTGTCAACTGATGACCACAGGGCCATCACAAAGCTTTTGTCCTCAGAAGGAATTGAGTTTCACACTCACACCCTTCTGGAAGACAAAAAACTCATCGCAACCGTGAAAGGATGGCACCAGGACATGCCTCTGCCTGAAATCCAAGCAGAATTGGAAGAATTGGGCTTCTCACCGACTGAAATGCAGTTCTTCAAAATGGGAAATTTGAAAACAAGGACTAACATGGTCAAAATGCTGCTCCCTAAAGAGCAAACCCAAATCTTCGAGGTTAAACACCTCCTAAACTTGTCGGTGGTCATCGAACCCCAAAGACTCTCCCAAACCACAAATAAGCGGGACATTCCTCAGTGCAAAAAATGTCAAAAATTCGGACACACTATGACCAACTGTGGGGCAAAACCCACCTGTCACACATGTGCCCAGGGGCACTTCTATGCCGAGTGCAAAAAGCCTCGGGACATCGCGGCCAAATGCATCAACTGCAACGGCCCCCACCCGGCAAGTTACTTCTCTTGCCCAAATAACCCTAACTTCATAGCACAAAAACAAGAAAAAGCGAAGCAAGCCAGCTTCGCAAATCGAATCCAACCAACAATTTCTTTCGCAGAAAAAACTGCAAAACCCCCAGCGGCAACTCAAATGCCGCCAGCCCCTAAGGCCCCCCGCACCACCCAATCGGCCGCCCAACAACCCAGCTTGAGCCCGGCCCTCATTCAACTTCTCCTCATGCCTGAAAAGGAAATTCAGGCAAAAATTCTTAGAATTTCGCAAATGGTGAACAGCTGTCCTGCTCTTCAAGCGCTGGCATGAAAAACCTAAAGCCAGCAGGTGTCCACATCGTCTCCTGGAATGTCAACTCATTCTACCCCAAAAGGTACGATTTTGAAGGCTACCTCCGGGAAAACGATGTGGACATTGCACTTTTTCAAGAAACTTTCTTACAATCACAAACACTCTTCAAAATTAATAATTACAAAATTTATAGAAACGACCGCCCCAACAAAAGCGGGGGCGGCACTGCCATTTTTATTAAAAACAACCTTTCCCACTCCCCTAACCCCCCTTTTACTAACACCTTAATCGAACACTCCATGAATGAATGAATGACACTAAACATGGAAAACTCCCAAATCCTATTCATTTCAGCCTACAAACCCCCCAATACCAAAATAACGGAGCAAGACTACACTGAACTTTTCAAACACCACATTCCAACACTAATATCTGGTGACCTAAACTCTAAAAACACTGCCTGGGGTTGCAGAACTCCTAACTCCGAAGAAAATAAGCTCCTCAAGCTCTCCCAAACGCTTCAATTTCAAATTCATGCTCCCTCAGAGCCGACCCACTTTGATCATAGAACTCCAGACATACTCGACATTGCCGTCACTAAAAACATCTACCACATTTTAACAGTCACCAACTCAGACTCTCTCAGCTCAGATCACAACCCAATTTTAATAAACATAAACGAACAATAGTTAAACAAAAACAATACTTAAACCAACAATACACAAACAACCCCCTAGCCCCCATTTCCATAACTGACTGGGACGCCCTCGCTTATTATCTTGGAGAAACTCAAATTCCAGACCACCTACCGCAAAATCAAAAAGAATTAAACGTATACACAAAAAAAATCACCGAAAAAATCTCCATAGTCATTTCAAAAGCCACAATTTTAAAATCAAACTTAAATGCAAATCCTTATTCGCTGCCGACTGAAATTAAACTCAAAATAAAACTAAGAAATAAACTAAAACGGAGAGCTAAACAGTTCTCCGATTCACAACTAAATAAACAGGCAAACAAACTTAGTAAAGAAATCAAATTAGAAATAAACGACTTAAAAAACGAAAAGTGGTCAGAAATTTTGGGAAACATCCCAACAGGCGACACTGACGCCTGGAAAATCTCCAGGGCCCTACGAGGGAAAACCAAAACCTACTTCCTACCAATCCATGGTGAGCGAGGACTGGTGTACTCGGACGAGGAAAAAGCGGAAGCTTTTGCCGACTCTCTGGAACGCCAGTTTTCGCCCAGCAGATCCCAAACCGACGACCTGGATTTTGACGAGGAGGTTGACAACGTCCTCGTCGAAATAAAACAGCGACAAATCCCCCCAGACGCCCTTCAAATCCCCCAGTAACCCTGCCCGAACTTAAAAACCCAATTTCTTCCCAAAAAAACAGTAAAAGTCCCTGCCCCGACCAAATCACCAATAAAATCCTTAAATCCCTTCCAGAAAACCTGCTAAACCACCTCCTCACCATAATAAACGCCTCGTTTTCATTACGAAAATTCCCAACGCCTTGGAAAACAGCTGCCACTATCCTAATCCCAAAACCCACAAAGAATAAAACTTTCCCTCAAAATTGGAGACCAATCAGCCTTCTCTCTTCCTTTTCAAAACTAACGGAAAAACTTTTTCTCGACCGCCTGATCCAATTAATTAACGAAAACTAATTCCTCGAGAGCAGTTCGGGTTCATGCGAAAACATGATTCAGTACTGCAAGCAGCCAGGCTCATTCAAGATGCCACGATTGCTTTCCAGGACAAGGGCTCCACTTGGAGTCATTTGCCTGGATATTGAAAAAGCATTCGACAAAATATGGCACGAGGGATTAATCTGGAAACTCCTTCATTTACATAAACTTCCCATAACTTTCGTCCAGTACGTGGCAAACTTCCTTAAAAACAGGAAGTTTTACACGCTAGTGGAAAAAAACAAATCCAGCATCCGATCCATAGGAGTCCCACAAGGCTCCCCGCTATCCCCAACCCTATGCAACCTATTTACAGCCGATGTCCCAAAAGCCCCAGCCACAAAAATAGCACTATTTGCTGATGATACTTGTATCTATTATTCAAACCGCAATATCAAATACTTGTTTGGCCTTAAGCCTGCCAATTAACCAGTAATCGCCCTTTTGGCTACCAGCCCGTCGGCTGCTTGTTCAATTTTCCACACTCAAGAAGTATAACCTCCTTTGCTAATTGAGAATATCAATTAACTGGCATCCCTTATAGACTTTTTAGGCCGTAAGTCGCCGATTAACCAATAATCGCCCATTTCGCTCCCAGCCCGTCGGCTGCTTGTACAATTTTCAGGAACTTCAAATCCCCTGGAATTTTCTCCAACCTTTTTTTTTAATACTCGCCCGGTTAGGCTGACCTCCGCGTTTTTAGGTCACCCACCGTGGTCATTGCTTTCACCGGTCAGTTACTAGCGACCCCGTGCAACAATTTCACTTTTCCGAATTCCCGCCTACTTCAGCTCCCTAGTCCCACTTCCCCTCTTGTTACCGATGATGACAAGTGCCGTTTTAAGTTTACTAACCGTCAGCCCGGTCAGTGGGTTACACGAGACTGAGGTAACGTATCCCTTCCTTCCTTTCCATTACTTCTGGATTGACTGGGGACTGCTAAGTAAACGACTTATTTCGGTATTTCGAAATTACTGGTCGAAGTGAGGGTAGTTGATTTCCCTGTCTTAGTAGCCACTTGCAGCGTTATAGTTTTATCATATTTTGTTTATTCATTTGGATTTCGACGTGAGAAAGGAAAAAGGCCCGGGCCTAAGGTGTCCCCTGGCCAAATTTTCTCACCCGTTAGGAGTTAGTCCCCGTCGCCATCATGGAGCGGGATTTCCGAGAATTCCTACGCATCTCAACTGGAGGGGATTCGTACCACGCCAGGCACAAGGTTAATGTGACCCGGAGCACGCTGTTCGCGGACTCGAAGGTCACTCCTATACAAAGTAACAGCGGGGCGCTGGAATGCGGAGCACCGGCCCCATCACTCCCGCATTCAGCGACCAGCGATTGTCCCGGCTTTGGGGCATCCCAACGGCACGTTGGCGCGGCAGAAAGCTATAATCATAGCATACGCCTATGCAGCATTTAACGACGCTCAAAACTTGGTTACGCAGCTCCCCAAAATCAAAAGCGCTTTCGATAGATTGTCATTTAGGCCTGCTGTCAAAGTTGGACGACGTTCATTTCCTCCAATTGAACTTAGTATACCTAATTGCGTCTTACTTTAAGAATCGCACTATCCAGAAAAAGGTGGAGAAATCCACATCTACCAAGACACATCACTACGAAAGTCCCCCGCAAAGTGCGGGATTTTGCCTCTGCTGTACACCTTGTAACAGCACACGTACCAAAAAATCCATGCAAAAAAATTTGCAATGAGCCGAAGATACTGTCGCTAAACGTAATGTCCACGCTCAGACGCCAAAATTTTGTTATCAACAATGCCCCATTTTGATGACCCCGTATTTTGATAAACGGAAGCTTTAAATACATCTCTAGAAGAGTAAACGTAGTCCTTCACGCAGAGGCGTACAAACAACAAAATAGTTTCACACTAAATGTGAAAAACGCCCCAATTAAGCTAGCACCCGAAATAAAATATTTGGATTTTAAGCTAGACCTCTGATTCATAGGGGAGAGTGGGGTAGAACCCGCCGTTTCGACTCAAATGTTTTCCATTTGGAGAGAATAACAGAATAACGTGAAGTACAGTGAACTTTACAAATACAATTCGTTACATGGCGTTCTGCTTCCTAATTGGTTGCTTGCTTTTCCATAGGTTTCATACCTTAACATACTAGTTGTTAATTTGAGGTAATTATAGTGATTATATAAGAGGTTCGATCGTTTGTTATTTCTCTTAATTTTCATAAATGTATATTTTTGCAGTAGAGTAAGATTCTAGCTTTTACTTAGGAAAAGAATCGTTGGGAATCCAGGCTATTACTGCTGACTTCAATCTTTAAAACGATTCAAGAATCAATTGAAAATGGAGGGTACTCAGTTCACCTCTATTAATATTAACCCAATGGAAAGCTACTCAATTCACCTCCCAGGGGGTTCTCTGCAGCTTGAGTTGTTGATAAGGAAAACGATATGTGGTCTGAGGAAAACAGTTCCTACATTCGATCCAGATTCGCCCCGAGAGCTGATTTCTAATCAGTTCAAATTCTTCTTTAATACCCATTCTTCCTGATGCTTGATACTGACATCTCGATATCTTGACAAGCTTGCATCTGGTTGGACTACCTTGTAATTCCAATGCTAGGGTACCAGATTGCATTGTTCTTCAATTTATTGTCGGATGCCAGTTAGTTATTGGTCTAGTTGATTTTGCTCGAAACCATCCAGTAAGGAATAACCATATCAGATGCTAGGATGAAAAATGTGCAAAGAATTGCCATGTCATCGTATGCTTCTTTTTGGTCAAAAGGAACAATGAGTAGATTTGCCTGACCGGCCTTACCAATACGTAAAAGATCATAACTAAAAACAGTCTATTTTACGAAATGAAAACGCAGCTCATTCACCAATGGGTACGGCGATACAAAAATCGAACATTGCACACACAGATTAGGAGGAGGGAATAAATAAAACACTTTTAGCCAATGATCTATCTGCTGCTGGCTATAGACTAAGTGGGAAGTCTATTAGGTTTATCTAGAACCAAATAAAATACCCGGTATTTATTTCATAATTACATAATTTACACAATCAATCATTAACAGTTGATAATTTTTTACTTTAATAGCCCCAAAGTCGTCACCTACTACGCCTGGTCAAATTTTCCAATCCTGCAAAAGATTATACATTTAGAGTAAATATCGAAAACATACAAGAATTAGATGATTTGCGCAGCTTTAACAGATTTAACAAGTAAATAATTAATTGCTTTAGGGACTCATCTCTTTCCACAATACGTTCATATATGTTTTAATTCTGCTGTCACCTTTAAACGCTCATTAACTTAACATTGCGAAGTTTTTTTGCGACTTTAGATGACAATTTTGTTTCTCAGATGGGTTACGGATGTAGGAAAATTTCTTGGAAAAGAACATGCTTATTCATGAGAAACAACTGTGTTGCATTACCGCGGACAAGCATTTTTTATTCTATGTTAATAATCTTATTAAACAAACTTTCCAATTCTAATGACAAGAAAAAATTATTTTATTGTCCAGTAGTCAGTTGCGTTTGTAAGTGTTCGAGTAGCGTTGATGTAGGGAAACGGAAGAGGGATTGTCTGGTTGGTCTATGACTGTTGGTCTATGTTGTCTATGACTTATCGCTGAAATTCCACAAAAACCTAATTACAAACATCATCACAAACACAATCATGAAATTTCATGCCAAAATTGTGTGGATTATTGATCCCTTGAGGGCTGTTTTCTAACCTAACCATTTGTTATTTGAACGTCTTTTGTGAACATGAGGGATTTCGAAGAATTTATTGAATATCTTGCTGATGAAATGAACGAACGTGAACAAAAGCATATTAGAAATATGGAAAATCCTTTCCAGTTCCATGAAGACCACGAGCTTGTTAGGAGATCGCTTTAGGAAAGAAACGGTTAGATATGTACTAATTCCATTCGTTTTGAATAGGAGTGGAAGTGGCATTAATAGAAATATACCCATTCCGCCTCATCTTTAACTTCTTGTGGCATTAAAATTCTAGGATAATTTACTAGACGTATGCACATCATAAATTATATGCAACAATAACGTATAAATCATGATGAAACATTTTAGATGGTTAACGGTGATTTCCGAGGAGTTTCTCAAGCGATGGTTTCCTTAATTGTTAGAAAGTGTTGGTAGGTTTGGCAGAATATTTAAAGCGTTACTTAGAATTTCTAAATTCGTTGCGAGAGCAAAGACAAGCTTGTCTATGTGATAAGCACATGGACAGAAAGGACAAATAAAACTTACAACGGTCTCTTCCGAATTCGCTGTTTCTGTCATAAATGCATTTGTACCAACAAGACGATCATAAGAAACTTAGGATCCGTCGAGGTGGAACTATAAAATGGCTTATCTCAAGTGTCAACAGTCACTCAAGTCAAACTTCGATAAGTGTCTCTCAAGTACCGCTTTAAAAACCAGGTACCAGGACTATAAATATGGGCACAAGACTAAAATTATTGCTAAGATCCATCACAATTAAAATAAAATTCCAGGGGTTCCAGTCAATTATATTTTTTATTATTCGATCAACACAACAAATACGTTTCGGTGTCTTCCTCCACCATCATCAGTTTGTCTAAAATAAACATACATTTAAAACACTGTCAATAAATTTAAAAAATTAAAAAAAAAACAAGAATCTTTTGTCACAGCCTATCATATACACACTAAAATCAACCTGGTTGTCCTATGAGGTTGAAACTGTTTTAGTATATTTTAATATGTTGTAAAATACAACCGTATTTTAGTGTGTATATGTTATGTGACAAAAGATTCTTGTTTTTTAATTTTTTAAATTTATTGAGTGTTTTAAATGTATGTTTATTTTAGACAAACTGATGAGGGTGGAGAAACATAGAAACGTATTTGTTGTATTGATCGAATAATAATTAATTGTTTTCATTTTTATTTTCATTTAAGATTCAATTTGAAAGTACTTTACGGGAACATCAACGGACTTAACAGCAAAAAACCACTTATTTACAATTACATAGAACAAAACGACACAGACTGCTGCATATTTGTAGAGACTAAAACCAAACTAGGACAAACACCAACGTACAGAAATTGGCAGTATATCTATAGGCATGGAAATACCATCAATCATGCCAGGGGCGGGGTCGCAGCTCTCCTAAAACCAACATATAAACTTGGAAGAGCAAATCCTCCTTCTCTCAACAACCCTTTGAACGACTGTCTACATTTTACCATACCCTACTTAAACGACCTGATACACATATTTCTGACATACATACACCCACACTCCAACCTAGAACAGAACATACTGACTAAGGCGAGCATCTATAAATATGCAATAATTATAGGCGACTTTAACATGAATACAAACAAAACGAAACAACTTAAAAGATTTTTGCAAAATTCCGACTTTATAAAACAGCACACCCCACCAACTTTTCTGATGCCCGCAAACCCAGACTCACCACCAGACGTTCTACTGCACACAAGAAACTTGACAAACACCATCAACAACATAAACTTAACCAACGAGCTTGGATCCGACCACCTGGCTATTACGTTTAACATAGACTTACAACATACGCAACCTACCTCCAATAAACCTCCTATAGAGAAAAACTTAAACCTAACAAAGACTGACATAGACAAAGTGAAACAACATATACATGACTACATTCAATCACAAGCACAGCACATTTCAATAGAAACCATACAACAACAACTTTCACTAGCCATAGGAAAATTTAGCCCGGAAATAAAAAATGATTTCTACCGACATACACTACCCAAATACATACTGAGACTAATAAAACATAAGAGAGAACTGTACAGACTATATACAAACACTCAAAATAACGACCTAAAAAAGACAATGAACCAACTTAACAGAAACATTAAAACTCTGATTGGACAATACCGACAAGACAAATGGCTAGAAACATGTAAAGAAATAAAGAAGGACAAAGGCAAAACATACTGGCGAAAAATTAAGAAACTGGCGCAATACAGGAAGACTGGCACTACTGACACAATTGACGAAAACGGAATAGAACGCTACACAGACAAAGAGAAAGCGGACGCATTCGCCAGACACTATCAAAGGGCCTTCAGCATATCGACAAACCTTAACTTCGACAATGACAACTGGAACTTGATCAACGACTGGTACTTGAACTATTTTAACAGCTCACCAAACTACACCCACAAACTGATCACAGACACAGAGTACGATGAAGCCCTAGCGCACATCAAAAACACTGCACCGGGGAAAGATAAAATTAAAGCAAAACTATAGTTTTGAACGCAGTGTTCTGCTTTTGCACTGACATAGTCACTTACATAGCTCAAAAGGCTTTACCCTCTTGAGTCTTCTTGTCAGGTTGGTATTGTCGAGGAGCTGAATCGCCTCGACATTCACGTGTTGATGAAGCCGTTGTTCGTGACTCCTTGCAAATCTCGTGATAGTCTGGTCAACAGTATCCATCTGAAGGTCTCGATGAATATCACTATTCCTGATGTACCAAGGCGCATTAAGAATGTTTCTCAGTACTTTATTCTGGAATCTCTGAATAATTAGGATGTTACTCTTGCTGGCACAACCCCAGAGCTGTAAGCCGTAAGTCCACACTGGTTTGAGGATTTGTTTATACAGAAGTACTTTGTTGTAGATTGATAGTCTAGAGTGCCTACCCAGTAGCCAGTACATTTTCCTATATCTTATATCGAGCTCTTCCTTTTTTTTCTTAACATGGGCTTTCCAGCGCAGTCTTGCATCTAATGTTATGCCCAGATACTTTGCTGAATTTGCATAAGGGATCTGAGTATTATTTAAGTGAATTGGTACCTGCTGGTTAGTTTTATTTGGGAAGTTAATGTGTACAGACTTGGTCTCGTTTAGTTTGATACGCCATCTTTTGGTCCAATCATATATTTGTGAAACTGATGTTTGCAGTTTAATTGCGGCTTCCTCATGGGTTTTCCCTACCGCTAATATAGCGGTATCGTCTGCAAAGGTAGCTATAGTATTAAGATCTGAGTAGTGTAAATCACTGGCGTACATCAGGTACAGGAGGGGTCCTAGGACACTTCCCTGTGGCACCCCTGCTCTGATTTTTTTTATTTCAGTGAATGCTTCTTCTTGTTTTACTCTGAAGGCTCTGTCCGAAATGTAGGATTCCAATAGTTTCGAGTATTTTTGTGGGAGTAGCATATTTAACTTATGTTTCAGCCCATTATGCCATACTCTGTCAAAGGCCTGCGATACATCAAGGAAGATGGCTGAGCATACTTCCTTACTTTCCAGTGCTCTTTCAATAACATCTGAAATTCTGTGTACTTGGTCTATCGTTGAGTGGTTTTCTCTGAACCCAAACTGATGATTTGGTATTATATTCCTTTCTTCGATGATGGGTTTCAGCCTTGTCAGGAATATTTTTTCGAACAGTTTCGATATCATAGTCAGTAGAGAGATTGGCATATATGATGAAACATCGTGAGAGGCTTTGCCTGGTTTGTGAATCATAATGATTTCAGCTACTTTCCACATCCTAGGAACATACCTTAATCTGAATGAGGCATTAAAAAGATGTGTAAGTTTGGTTATACCTTTTTTGGGGAGCTGTTTTAGCACTTCACCAGTAATTAAATCAAAACCAGGAGCTTTCTTAGGATTAATGTTTGTTCTTATTTCCTTTGCTACTTCTTTTGTGAAAGTTGGTTTAATGTTCGTGCTATCTCCGTCAGAGAAGTCCCAGTTCGGTAATTCTTCGCCATCGTTTGGTTGGAAGATTTTTTCAAGATGATCTGCAAACCTGTTGGCTTTCTGAGTATTGTTTCTAGCCCAGCTGCCATCTGCATTCATGATTGGTGCGTTCTGTAGTATCGGACTTTTTAATATCCTAGTGGCTTTCCAGACTGAGTAGTCAGTGCTTTTGTCATTTGTCAACTCACTCAGATAGTCACTAATAGATTCATTTTTTATTCGTTCTATTTCTCTCTTTAACTGTTGAGTGGCATTATTGAGTATGGTTTTATCTGCTGGAGCTCTGGTCTGGTGCCATTTCCTCCTAAGTTTTCTTTTCTCTGAGATCAAGTGTCTTACTTCCATGGGGTATTTGTTTCCTTTTGTCCTCTGAACAATGGATGGGGTGTTATTCCATGCTGCTTGTTGAATTAGGGTAACAAGATTTTCCACTTCATCATCCAACTGTTCTATTGTTCTTAATGGAACAGTTAAATTAATAGCATTTTGAAGTTCTAATCTGAAACTTTGCCAATTTGTTCGCCTGTTTGTTAGTCTAGGAGAATTTTGTTTTTGGATAATGGAATCGCTAAGAGTGAGGAGAATGGGAGAGTGGTCTGAGTTCATGTCCCACGCCTCATCAACTTGAATATAGTTTGCTGATATATTCCGCACAACAAAAAAATCTGGTATTTTTTGGTCAGGTATTTTATTTCTATCTGTGGGCCAATAAGTTGGTTTCCCAGTTGAGTGTGCTTCGCATTTTGTCTGTCTTATTGCTTCCATCAATTGTTTGCCTTTGGTTGTGGTTAACCTAGATCCCCAATGGGTGTGCTTAGCATTGAAGTCGCCTCCAATGATAAATCTAATTCCTTGGCTATTAAAGAAATCCATGTACTGCTCATGCTGTATGGCATGTCTTGGAGGACAGTATACGGATGTGACCATGACATCCTGAGTTTTGGTTTTGATCATTACCGAAGTTGCCTGAAATTCTTCAGTCCTGTATCCCATCTCTTGATGATGCATAATCGCTTCTCTTACGATCACTGCACTACCTCCTCTGGCTGAATTCTGGGGATGAGTGGTGTGGTACACTTTGTATCCCTTGAAACTGATAAAGGACTCCTTGGTGAAGTGAGTCTCTGAGATCAGACATATGTCTATTTTTTCTATGTCCAGGACTGCTTGCAATTCTTGTTTGTGTTGCAAGAGTCCATTGACATTCCACTCTATAATCTTGAGGCTACTTAGCATTAAAAATTATTTGAGATAGCTCCTTTGGCCCTATATTCAAGTCTGCTAATCCGTTCATCCATTTTTATTAATTTCTCCATTATTTGTTGAAGAGAGTTTTGGATGGAAACGTTTCGGTCTTGTTGTTGTGTTTGATTTGTACTAATAATCAATTCAGGCTTACCAGTAACTGCTTGAGTGTAGGTGTTTTGTCCTGCACTTATGTTGCCTTTCTGCACTTGTACGTTATTCCTCTGTGGCTGCTTAGGAGGAACTGGTTTCTTGTTGCGTTTTTCTTTCAATTTTTGCATTTCTTTTGCAACCATGCATCCTCTGTAGTTGGCTGGATGCCCTTCACCACAATGAACACATTTCGGTTTTTCATTCTTTGGTTTTTCACACTCCATTGTTAGGTGCTTACCAGTACATCTGACGCAGCGTGGCTCCATGGCACAGTATTTTTGTGTATGTCCATAAGCTTGGCATTTTTGCACTGTGGTACAAGCCTGGACTTTATTAATGGAGTGATTTCAACTCTGACCCCTAATATGTCAGTTATTCCGTAAATTTTATCAATACTCTCGTCATGCCTGAATGAAAGCATGAACATGTTTAGAGGTTGTTTTGTTTTATATTTTAATTTAGGAGTGACTTCGATAAGTTTGTAGCCGCGTTTTCTAACTTCATGCATTATTTTTTCTGGATCAATGGAATGATACAGTTTTTTGGCCATAACTTTAATTGGCCTATTCTGCTTATTCTCATAGGAATGCCAAGAGTATCCTTTTTCAGTTAGCGTTGCAGTAAGCATTTTATAGTTGGTCTCATCCTGTACATTAATTTTTATATTTTTATCATGAATTACTTTAATCTGGGCGCCAGGAAGTTGGGTCACGATAGCATGGAGTTCATTAAAATTTATAATATTGTCCACTATGATCGGCGGTGGTGCTTGAATTTGTTTAGGCTTTTCTACATTCGGCCTATTGGTTTGTTGTTGTGGTGGTGTAAGCGAAGTATCCATTTTCCTTTTCTTCCAATTTTTTGTACGAATCCATTCTGTCTCCCTTGCTAACTCCTCTTCATCGGTATGATATTCACCTGTCCCCCTTTCTTCGGCGTTGCTAGACAGTTTCTTTTCTATATTTGAATATTTTGTGTTCAATTCTTCATACATTTTATGTATTTTATCCAACTGGGATTGTAGTTGTTCCACCTTGTATGTAGCATTCATTTTTTCTTGCTCAGCTGATTTCCAGCTATTGAATAAAATTTCCTCATTTTGGGTACGTTGATATTTTTCTAATAATATCTGGCTTGTTTGCATTGCTGGGGACTAATAAAATGCATTCCCTATATCAGTGTTTTTTAAATATCTTGCGATAACTTAAACGACCTTGGCACGGTCGCCGGACACCACTCGCCGAGGATCATATCCTTTAATATCAATTTTATTCACGATAAGAGAGCGAACGAATCACTTGTTCACTGTTCAAACGTCGAGAACGACAAAATATACATACTAAAATACAAATTACAAACATATTAAAATCATAGGATCACAGGTGATGAGTCAGGACAATCATGTTAGGGAAAAGACTAGAATTTATTGTTTAGAGATTTAAATTTTACTTACTGCTGTTTCTACCTTCACATTTGGCCAACCATTGAAAAATCTTTACTTTGTTCAATATCGAGCGAGATAATAAAAAACTATTTATAATATTTGGCATTTTTCTTTGCATTCTGAGGATATCACTTGGTCTGCACTTGTCAATATACCAGGTATTCATATTTTATGTAGTTGGTTTAATTAGTGTATGTAGGTGTTCATTTAATTAGTGTATGATATACAAAGCTAAGATTGTCTGTGTCTGATCTAAAATTCATTGCATTCTGATGTTTTTTGATTTGTATCAATTCATGGATTCTTCTCTTATTATAATTGTCTTCATTGATAATACTTTTGTGTTCTGAAAATAAAAACTATGTAACATTTGTTGTGCATGTTGTGCTAATGCTGTTCCATTTTCGTTAACCTTTCTTAAGCTATATTTATGTGGTTTCGTATATTTTCCTGACTGTACTTTAATTCATTCCAATGTATTCCTGGGTTTCAGTCAATTTTATTGTTTATTATTTAAAATGTTACAAATACGTTTCGGTGTCTTTCTCCACCATCATCAGTTTGTCTAAAATATACATTTACAGTTATTATTAATTTATATAAAATTTTCCATCAAAATACAAATTACACACATACTAAAAAGTATATCAAGAACATTGGTTTTCAGGTGATGAGTCAGGAAAACATGTCTGGGAAAAGACTAGAATCTATTGTTTAGAGATCTAAATTTAACTTACGTATATAGTTGTTTCAACCTTCACATTTGACTGGTCACTGACTTTTCCATATTTTACTCGATATCGAGCGAGCGAAACAAAAAAAACTGTTTATCTTTCGCCTTTTCTTTGCATTCTAGGAATTGCTTGGCAATTTCTCAATATCAGATGTTTACATTTCATTTACCTGGTCCAACCAGTTCATGCATGCGATCATCTAATTAGTGTATGATACACCGGGCTAAGATTGTCTGTGTCTGATCTGAAATTCATTGCATTTTGATGTTTTTTAATTTGTATCATTTCATGGATTCTTCTCTTATTATAGTTGTCCTCATTGATCAATATTTGTGTGTAAGCGAAATCAAAATCATGCAACTTTTGTTGTGCATGTTGTGCTAATGCTGTTGCATTCTCGTTAATCTTTCTTAAGCTATACTTATGTTCGTACATTCTTTTTTTTAAATATTGCCCTGTTTGACCTATGTATGTTTTTTCACAGTTTAAACAGTCAATCTTGTATATTACGTTAGGTGTGTCCAACTTATCGCTTCTAGGTTTAAATTTTGTGAAACACTCCCTTGCCAAGTTGTTATTAGTTTTTTTCCGCTATAGTAATATTATGCGGTTTTAAAACATTTTTTATTTTTGTGTTGATTTCTGGTATGTGTGGTAATGATACATACTTGATTTCACTTTCTTTTTTATATTATTTATGTTGTTCCATTTATTTGCATTGTATATTTTATTTATTCTTTGTTTTATAATTGGTTCGAAGAATTCTTTGGGATAGTTGTTCATTATTAGTACCCTTTTTATTTTTTCAAGATTTTTTTGTCTGTATCCACAATGTGCTAATTTTATCGCTCTATCAGTAAGAGCTGTTACCACACTTTTTTATATTGTATAGGTGCATATGATTGGTAATTCAAGTATCTACCAGACCACACATCCTTTGTGTACCAGTTTGTTTTTATTTCCCCATTATTGTCATACATAACCGTCATATCCAAAAAGTTTAATGATCTGTTTTTGTCTTCCTCAATGGTGAATTTAATGGTCTCATGGAACGCATTAAACTTATCCAGTGTGGATTGAACTTTTTGGTTTGGCAGGCACATTATGCAGTCATCCACGTATCTTTTAAAGAATCCACACTCAAAATTCAATTCCGGTATTAGTTTTTCTTCCAGACTTTCCATCACGAGGTTTGCAATTGTTGCAGCTATGGGAGACCCCATAGCTACTCCATATATTTGTGAATAGAAATTGCCATCGTACTGGAAGTAAGTGGACTTAAGGCACAGCTCTACCGCCCCAATAAATTCATTTTCGGGTAATGATGTATGTTCCCTTATTTCAGACCATTTATTTCTTATGCACTGTATTGAGTAATCTACCGGGATGTTTGTGTATAACGATACCACATCAAGCGATTTTAGGCGATGGTTCTCAGGTATCTTCTGTTTTTTTATAAATTCTCAGAAGCTCCATGAGTCCCTAATATGATATTGTGATTTTCCCAGTATATTACTCAACACAGCTGACAGGTATTTAGACAATTGGTAAGTTGGGGCATTTATGTTGCTAACTATCGGTCTCAATCGGTGGCCTGCTTTGTGAAGCTTTGGCAGGCCATATATAAACGGTGCTCGGCCGTTGTTGCAAGACAGTGTTCGTTTTAAATTAACTGTTATGAATTTATTTTTATGCCATGAATTTATTATTTTATTTAGTTTTCTTTGAATATTTCTAGTAAGATCTTTTTTTCCCGTTTATATGTTTTTAAATCATTTATTAAGGCTAGCATTTTTGTTCTATATTCACTTTTCATCATAACAACTGTCTTGCTATATTTATCAGCCGTTAGCACACAGATGTTTGTGTTTTCATTTAAAAAAGTTTTGGTCTCACCTATTAGCTTATTTATATCATTCCAATGTATTCCTGGGTTTCAGTCAATTTTATTGTTTATTATTTAAATAAATAATCCCCCAATAATGGGGTAATAAAAACAAACTGGTACACAAAGGATGTGTGGTCTGGTAGATACTTGAATTACCAATCATATGCACCTATACAGTATAAAAAAAAGTGTGGTAACAGCTCTTACTGATAGAGCGATAAAATTAGCACATTGTGGATACAGACAAAAAAATCTTGAAAAAATAAAAAGGTACTAATAATGAACAACTATCCCAAAGAATTCTTCGAACCAATTATAAAACAAAGAATCAATAAAATATACAATGCAAATAAATGGAACAACATAAATAATATAAAAAAGAAAAAAGAGGGTGAAATCAAGTATGTATGTATCATTACCACACATACCAGAAATCAACACAAAAATAAAAAATGTTTTAAAACCGCATAATATTACTATAGCGGAAAAAACTAAAAACAACTTGGCAAAAGAGTGTTTTACAAAATTTAAGCCTAGAAGCGATAAGTTGGACACACCTAACGTAATATACAAGATTGACCGTTTTAACTGTGACAACACATACATAGGACAAACAGGGCAATATTTAAAGAAAAGAATATACGAACATAAGTATAGCTTAAGAAAGGTTAACGAAAATGCAACAGCATTAGCACAAGATGCACAACAAATGTTGCATGATTTTGATTTCGATAACACACAAATATTAATCAATGAGGACAACTATAATAAGAGATGAATCCATGAAATGATACAAATTAAGAAACATCAGAATGCAATAAATTTCAGATCAGATACAGACAATCTTAGCTCTGTGTATCATACGCTAATTAGATGATCGCATGTATGAACTGATTGGACCAGGTAAATGAAATGTAAACATCTGATATTGAAGAATTGCCAAGCAATTCCTAGAATGCAAAGAAAAGACGAAAGATAAACAGTTTTTTTTTTGTTTCGCTCGCTTGATATCGAATAAAATATGGAAAATTCAGTTACCAGTCAAATGTGAGGTTGAAGGCAACTATATACGTAAGTTGAATTTAGATCTCTAAAACAATAGATTCTAGTCTTTTCCCAGACATGTTTGTCCTGACTCATCACCTGAAAACCAATGTTCTGGATGAACTTTTTAGTATGTGTGTGATTTGTATTTTAATATGTGAATTTTGGTGAAAGTTTTCTATTTAATTTGATGATAACTGTAAATATATATTTTAGACAAACTGATGATGGTGGATAAAGACACCGAAACGTATTTGTAACATTTTAAATAATAAACAATAAAATTGACTGAAACCCAGGAATACATTGGAATGAATTAAAGTACAGTCAGGAAAATATACGAAACTTATTTATATCATTGGGCACACCTTTGTTCGACGTTGCACTCTTGACATTTGTTAATATATTACATAATTTACTTCTTATTTCGTTTTTTTTTATCGATGTTTAATGAGAAGATTCCATGTTCGATGTTTGTTATGACTTAATGAACCGGTTTGTATTGTTTTTTGTTAAGTGAAAATTTTTGGATTTTGGAAAAATTTTTAATATGTGTGTGATTTGTATTTTAATGTGTGAATTTTGATGGAAAATTTATATATAAATTAATAATAACGGTAAATGTATATTTTAGACAAACTGATGATGGTGGAGAAAGACACCGAAACGTATTTGTAACATTTTAAATAATAAACAATAAAATTGACTGAAACCCAGGAATGTATTGGAGTGAATTGAAGTACAGTCAGGAAAATATACGAAATAATAAATAATATAATTGACTGGAACCCAGGAATTTTATTTTAATTTGGATTAGAATACGGTCGGAAAGTTGTACACACTGGATCCATCACAATTACATTGCTGAAAAATTTGTTAATTTTTCCATATTTAGCTCGTCAATAGTCAGATGATCAATAGCAAGTTGATTATATCACTTAATCAATTTTTCGTTAATAATTGTTGGAAGTTGGAAAATGCGCAGCTATGCAAGACAAATAAAAACAGTGTGTCTAATAACGTTTTGGGTTAATTTTGGGTTATGGTTTGCAATTAATTTTTTCCATAAAACTATC
The DNA here is from genome assembly GCA_024550625.1 of Dendroctonus valens. Lineage (NCBI taxonomy): Eukaryota > Metazoa > Arthropoda > Insecta > Coleoptera > Curculionidae > Dendroctonus > Dendroctonus valens. The sequence goes on from JAJTJO010000006.1 coordinate 784,094, forward strand.
GCATTTCCTTCGAGTTTGAAGTTAAAAATAAGGTAAACTTGTAGAGAGAGAACAACTTTTTTACCAATTTATCTTGTTTGTAGTAAAGTTACTAGTTAAAGTTTCTCGTGTGGTGTTTCTTGGAAAAATGCACCAAAATTCCACCACTCTTTGCTCATTGCAGTTTTGTAATTTTCCAATAAGAAAACATTACACTCCGTTTTAATTTACACTTTAACCACCTTCTACAATGCCAATGCTGCACTAGCAAAAATATAAACTGTATATTTTTAGTTTGTCAAAATATCAGTTTTCAGCTTCTGGTGAAGACAACTGCTAGACATTAAAAAAAAACAAACAATTCACCAATGTAACCAACACTAACAAAGCTAACGCAGACTTAAACAATGAACCAAAATTAATCAAAATTAACCCAAATACCTACAAAATATATATATTATAAATAAATACAAAGCAAATATAGATTTGGAAAAAACATTCAATTATCCAACATTAACCGAACTGCCTATCACTAAAACAATTAACCGAAACCAATGTGTATTAAAAAATTCAAGTAGAAAAACAATATTGATTTGGCGATTTGTTAAATTGTTTGAACTGTGTCCCGGTATTTTCGGTGTGACAGCAGTTGCGCATTTCCCAAAGAAGCACCACTAGAAGTTGTTAGTAAAGAAATTATCTACAAGTTTGAAGCTTCTGTCACAAAATTTACATCAACGTCGAATTTGCGGATATGCTATTGGTAACATTGCAAAAGCTGCTTACGCTTAAAAAAGAACTTACGCCAACAAAGAGCTAGAGGTACTGGACGATTGGCTCCAGGAAGATAGTGGACGACAAGAGGTATTCGGGATCCAGACATTTTGGAGCATTGCACAACAACTGACACTTTCCCATAAACAAGAAAATTACCGAGAGAGGGCTACCTTCCTACCACGCAGGGACCCGGAACGGAACCGTTTTTTTATTTTTGGACTGGAACCGAAACTGAACCCATCTTTTAAATAAACACACTGTTAACCGCTATATGTTATTTCGGTTATCATACGCAAAATAAAAAAATTTGACTTTCGTCAAGAAAAAACGCCTTATGGCCGTGTGCACCATTTTTGATTTAAATAAAGAATAACTATGGAACGCTCAAATTTTAAGGCCTGCTTAAGAAGCCTTTATTTGTGCCGTCAACATTTAAGCCATTTATAACAAACTAGAGCATAAATTCCAAATTTAATAAATTATTATAGAGAATACATTCCCAAAAACAAATTCCCGCCAAATATGCAGGTTAAGTACGGATTTAGGAATTTTTTGTTTTCACGTTACTTAAACCATTCAAATAATCGTGAAAACAAATATAGAAAATACATATTTACAAGTAGTACCGAGAGGAATAACGAAATTAGAAAAACGACCTTATTTTATTCAGACAAAACTAGCTCGATAACTTTTTATAAATCATTTCTAAACTGAAGAAGAGTTTTAACTTACTCGAAGAAATTTAAGAAGGCCGGTTTAGCCATTCGCAATTTTTTGAAAAAAAAAACAAGTTATCCAAACTCAGGTAAGGCTCTGATGTATAAATTATTCTTGCAGTCTCGAACAAATCTAGATCATCGTTTAGAATAATATAATGAAGGTCTATTTGAAGACAGTTGAACCGTTGGGTGGGAAAAAAGTAAAAAGTATGAAAAATTTTAGGTACATTAAATATACCTAGCATATAATATATAATAAGTCAAGAAAATAGTCAAATTTAGATTATGATCATTTTAAGGTCTTCATAAGATTCTCAAGCCATTGCCGAAAGCGGCGTAAATTAAGGATTCCTTAAGGATTAAGGCGACCTTATCGATAAGCCGTATTTAAATACATACGGTGTAAACGACTATTACAATAGTAAAAGTATTGGAGTTACCTATATTCAGGGGCGGAATAAAGCTTTACGAGGCTCGGGACTGAAATGAATATGGGGCCCACTTACCCTCGTGGTTAACCCGCCCATGATATATTACGTAGATCGATGTGTCCGCAAAAAAAGTAAAAACGTACATACCCATTTCCAACAATTCACTATTAATATGTGTAACATAAAAGTTCAAAGATATAAAATGGTTCATTTTTAGTCTGTCCGATTTAATGACAATGGATGCCGCTTACCTTTGGTTTCTCACAAACACAACACCCCAGATCTTTTACCCTGTCACTGTGGACAGGAATACTCTCAGGAACTTGACGACTTTGTCGTCCATTATTGCAAAACTGGTTTAAAGATAACAGTTATCACAATTGCAACAATTTCAACGAACAAAGTCACACGAATAGGAGCCGGCATTGACGAGACATTAAATCGCTCTGACATGCAATGTTGCCGTTTACGCTTTGACCCACACTACCCGAGAAGTAATTTAAAATCGAGAGAGAGGGCAATATGAAATCGGGAGAGAGAGGAGGATTCATAGTAATATGAATAGATGTTGTTTATATGTTTATGTGAAAATTATCACATTATAAAACCATATTTTAACTTTAATAATTTTTGAAGTGTAACTTTCCGAACTTTGCAGAAACCGACTGAATTAAAATGTTTAAAGGGTACTGCAAGCAGGGACCCGGCCGGAACCGATATGGTACCCAAAACCGGAACCGAAACTGATCCCATATTTTATATTATCACACTGTTAGGTGCTGAACCGGAACCGAAATATTTTATTTCGGTTCTTTTTTTTGGTTCTACTTGTAACGTTTGAAAGAAATTACTCTAAGTTTTACAAGCAAATGAAAATAATCATTTATCCTCCTGCAAATGTATATAAACTTACGTTTCTATGTTCTGGTGAGCCGCAGTGTCACTATTAATGTGCGGACAAAGGGTCGGCACTTCTTTTATATAGTTAGTTCCTGGAATCGTTTTAATAATCAGCGCCGCGACGCCGTCAAAGGGAGAAAATATAAGCCTTATTCTTTGCGCCTAGGTGTCCCAAATGACAATATCTTGTATAAATCATAAAATAACAATGTTTTGGTATAAGGTAGTTTTAGACGACAATCAAGTAGAAAGAGCAAAAGCACATTTAAAGTCGTTATGTCGTATAAAAGAGTGCAATTCTTCTAATTCTAAATCTGATCCTGACCAACACAATATGGAAACGGAATGATCTAGTTCTTCATCAAGCGATGAAATGGAAGCCTTTTTGAGACAAAGATTCAGAGCAAAAATTTTTAAAAGGAATTAGTCAGCACGAATTTTCTTCACAAGGTTCATTTGTTGCCCTTAACAAAATTCAAAATATTTTAATTGCCTATCAAATGGAACAAAGCCGTATACGCTTACCGAAAAATGAAACGATTTTTTATTTCTGGAAGAAAAAGAATGAGCTTAATCCCCAGTTATACATGCTTGCTCAGGTATTGTTAAGCGTACCGGCAACTCAAGTTAGTGTTGAGAGGTTTCGAGGTCAAATATTAAAGAAAGGAGTCTTAAACCGAGCTTCGTGGTGATAAGACGTGTCAGTGTTAGCATATTTAAAGCAAGGTCGTTTACACTATGGCAAAGAATTTGAAGAATCCAGCCGCATTTATCGTCCAGCGAGAATATACGGGTAGAATTCAACCGAAAGGATGAACCCTGGGAGTTCGCAAGAATCCGAATCGGATTATGCCTCCCAGGTGGAGGACATATATATATATGCCGTATGCGTATACGCCGGACACCGGTTATACGCGTTCGGACGTATGTATGGCGTATAAGGCAGGGTCTAGCTAAGCCTTACTGACGAGTCCAATAGGTAGACCCGGGACGAAACGCAGGGCTCATCTCATAACGCCATAATTGGTAACAATGAAATTGACTGAAACCCAGGAATACATTGGAGTATATCTATAGACATGGAAATACCATCAATCATGCCATAAAAAATGCTTTCTACCGACATACACTGCCCAAATACATACTGAGACTAATAAAACATAAGAGAGAACTGTACAGACTATATACAAACACTCAAAATAACGACCTAAAAAAGACACTGAACCAACTTAACAGAAACATTAAAACTTTGATTGGACAATACCGACAAGACAAATGGCTAGAAACATGTAAAGAAATACAGAAGGACAAAGGCAAAACATACTGGCGAAAAATTAAGAAACTGGCGCTATAAAGGAAGACTGGCACTACTGACACAATTGACGAAAACGGAATAGAACGTTACACAGACAAAGAGAAAGCGGACGCATTCGCCAGACACTATCAAAGGGCCTTCAGCATATCGACAAATCCTAACTTCGACAATGACAACTGGAACTTGATCAACGACTGGTACTTGAACTATTTTAACAGCTCACCAAACTACACCTACAAACTGATCACAGACACAGAGTACGATGAAGTCCTAGCGCACATCAAAAACACTGCACCGGGGAAAGATAAAATTAAGGCAAAACTCTTGAAAAGCCTAACTCAAGAAACACACAAACTGATCCTAACTGAATTGAACAACTGCATCACAAATGGCAGAATCCCAGAAACATGAAAAAACGGCTTAATAATCCCTATACCCAAAAATGGACTAGACAATACACAACCGAGCAACTACAGACCAATTACACTACTTCCAGTACTAAGCAAAATTTTTGAATATATAATAAAGCAGCGGCTTGAAAAAGTGATTGGAAAATATATACCTACCTGCCAATTTGGTTTCCAACAACATCACTCGACTGTTCATCCGCTCTTTATTTTGGCCAACAATATACAAACTACCCACCTAACTGACAGAAAGACAGCTTGCCTGTTTATGGACATTAACAAGGCTTTTGATAGTGTCTGGCATAGAGGCTTACTATACAAACTATACAAACTATACACACCAACATATCTACTACACACCATAAAGAACTTACTAGAAAACAGACAACTACAAGTACGAATTGAAAAAACACTGTCATTTTCTTTTTCCCCTGAACAAGGGCTCCCTCAAGGATCCCCGCTCTCACCGTTTCTCTACAATATATACTGCCATGACATATACAATTACAACTTACCAGACAAAAATCAAATCGACAGATCGGCATACATATTACAATACGCAGACGACACGGCACTTATTGTACATGACAAAACTACTGAGAGAGCAGCTCAAAGACTCCAAACACTAACAAACAACACAACGACATGGTTTTATAAATGGAGACTAACACCAAACGCGTCAAAAAACCAACTTCTGCTCACAAACCACAGACTCAACGCTGACTCCCCTACAATAACTGCAGACGACCAAACGACACAACCAAAAAACGACGTAAAATAACTTGGAATCATAATTGACCACAAACTTAAATTCACTAAACACATACGAAACATCAGGGCAGAAACAATAAAGAGAACAAAACACTTCCGATCACTAACCTACAAAGACAGAGGAATTAGCACAAACACCGCCACCAAAATATATATATAATATATATATTAGAAACGCAACTGACTACTGGATAATGAAATAATTTTTCTTGTCATTAGAATTGGAAGGTTTATTTAATAAGATTGTTAACCTAGAATAAGAGAACTTTCATATTTGTTTTTTATTTAGACTAAGACTACATGTATTAAACAAGGGCAGAAAGACCGATAGGTCGATAGCCTTTTTTTAGAAATAAAGATGTTTACTACTACTACTACTACTATTATATCCCTTGGTGTCAAAAACGGAACAAAGACGACAGATATCGCAGAATAGTAGTAGTAGTAGTAAACATCTTTATTTCTAAAAAAAAAAAGGCTATCGACCTATCGGTCTCTCTGCCCTTGTTTAGTACATGCAGTCTTAATCTAAACAAACAAATAAAGGTAAAAATTATCTTATTCTAGTTTACTAATTGAATAATTTTAATTCTGGCAAACAGAGATCTTGGATTTATTGCCCAGTAGTCAGTTACTATTGTAAGCGTTCGAGTAGCGTTGATGTAGGTAAACGGAAGCGGGATTGTCTGGTTGATCTTGTAAGACAAAGGGGATTCAGTATGTCCCTACTATAGTGTTCCCATAACGGTATAGCTCTGACGGTATTCCTTATGAGAATACATGTTCGTGGGTTTTCCTCAGATTGGCAGTAGGTTACCTGTCCTCTGAAGTTCCCCAATCCTCCAATTCTCCCCTGATATACATATGGTTCTTGAATTAGAGCGACGTCTAATCATGTCTTCAGCATACACTCACTGAGGGCAGCCGAAGCTGCCTTGCAGTGGTGAAGGTTTATCTGAACGACCCACACACAGCCGAGTCATCCAGCCGATTGGCTGATTAAACCATCTATACATTTTCGCTGCAAAATTATAGCCATCTTAAAGATAGCAAACAAATATTCAACAAAAAGTTCTCTAATAAACCAGTGACATAAAAATAAAATAATCATAAAATAATAATAATTATACTAACTAATTAAAATTACTAAATAAAATAATAAATTCATGGCATAATAATAAGATAAAAACTGAATATAGAACAAAAATGCTAGCCTTAATAAATGAAATAATAATAATAAATACAAAGTTTTTCAATGGGAGACGTTCAATTAATACAAATAGCAACTTGTTTAATCATGTCTAAATATTCTTGATTGCCTTGCCCTCTGGGCATTATAGATAGTGTGGAAACCTCTTATAATTGCTTATCATTGTTCACATCATTCGCTCGGGATTAGCGTTAGCACTAACAGGTGTGTGTAGTGATCCTTGGCCAAGAATAGGTTTTGGTTAGTTGATATTGTATTTTGTGGGATTGTTTTCATTTCGTTGAGCTTTTGCATTTAGCATAAGGCTTTTGGCTCCGTTGTCCTCATGGATGACCAAGGAGGGGGAGGAACCCTTGAGCCCCCTCCCTGGATCAGTTTAATGGAACAAGAGAATAATATAGCAAAAGTTTTGGACTTTCAAAAAGTTAATACCGAATCAACGGGACAGAAACTAAAATCGAAAATTAAAGAAAAACCTACCGTTTTTATGATGCGAAGGACTTTGATCCCTTTTTTGTTAGCATTGAATCGTAGAACAGTACAGTTAACATAAGTACATTTTCACATTTGAAGATTGCAAGAGACATTTCTAACCTTCAGTTGAGGAATGTCAAAGCTATAAAAAATAACGGCCTGAACCGAGTATGTGTAGAATTTCTTTCTGCTGAAACAGCTAGCACTTTTATCAAAAATAAAAGTCTTAAAGGTAAAGGTTACAATATTTTCATTCCCTTAAGTTTTACAATATCAAAAGGCTCAGATCGAGAAATAACTTTTCGGAAACAGAACTATTGGAATCCTGTAGTTGTAAGAGTGACATCATTAACATGAAAAGACTAAATCGTAAAACTTGCAGAAATGATCAAATTGAATATGTACCAACTGGCACCTGCCTAAAGAAATTGAGTTGTTTGGTCTCCCTTTACCAGTCTCCGGGTATATCTCACCAGTGACACAATGTTTCTCATGTCTCTTACATGGGCACACTAGGAGAAATTGCAAGGGGTGGGAAAAATGGTGGCGAAAAAAATATTCGAACTCATAAAATTATAAAAACCACGTGTACATGTGCTCATAAAATTCCTATAAAAAATGTTCAGAATATGTGAGACAACAAGATATTAAAAAATTAATGGCTTTTGAAAACATGACATTCCATGATGCATGAGCGGCATGCAAGAAAACCTACCAACCTAGAGATGACTACTTTTATAAACCTTCTGAATTCCCCCAAATTAATCCATTCCACAATCCTAGCAACGAAAACACTATTACCCCTGGTCAAAGACGAACCTCATTTAACAATTAAAAAAAGAGAAACTTTTGCCAAACTGCAATTAATGACCCTTCTGGAAAAAGAATAATCCACCAATCTGGTTATGATATGAAAGCACATAATGATACTGTTCGGTTAAAAGTGACAACACCGGCAACAGGGACTCAACCGCACTCTAATCAGGAGGGTACGACTTCGATGAAGTCCACAAAGAACAAAGTATCGTTTTTTACGCCCTAGTTGCCATTTTTTTGTATCTCTTTGCCTTAGCTAAGTAAATCGCTAAGTTTAGGAAAGTGAAGAGTGCATTTTATTTCAACCCGAAAATGCAGTCCACTACACTCAACAGATACCTTAAACTCACCTGATGGAAGAATCGATAACTCTAACAACTCTTCTTTGCCATCAACTTCACACAACACATACATTCCTGACTCGAACCAATCACTTTCTCACCATATTAAATCACAAATGCCGTCAAGTGCCACTAAGAATATTTATGACAACTCAAATTTAACAAACTGTAAAACTCCACGCGAAGGGATGTAACACTACTCGAGAAATTTTTAAGTATACACAGTGCAGAGGAGGCACTCCATAACTTTATTATAAGCTATCTAAACAGAGACACATATCGGGATCTATGATCCGGATATGTTTTAAAATATAATCAACCATCATCAAAAGGGCATAGAAAAATAAGATCAATTCAAAATATCCTTTATTGCCACAGAAAAATTTACAAATTTTATGGGCAAGTCAAAATACTGCAATGGAATATCAGAAGTGTAAATAAAAACAAGGATAATCTGAAACCTGGTTAAAAAACCAACCATAATTTCAATTTCAAATCATTTCATTCGATAAGACAAGGCAGGGAAGATGGGTATAGAGAAGTGGCCCAATAACATTACATTTGATACTATTGAATGTTTTAATACTAAATAATTATATACAGTATATAACAATTAAAATTAAAAACATATTTCTGACAAATATTTATTGCAATTCAAATGACAAATTATCCCAGGAAGCTCTAAAGGGCAGCTTAAATTAACGCACCCCTATGGTCCTCATGGGGGATTTGAATTGTCACCACGCCTTATAGGATAAAACTACGCCTAACAAAAGGGGAAAATACTACAAGATTTTATTTTTAACAACTAATTAATCTTGCTAAATGATGGTTCACCCACACTTCTCCAAAATAAAAGCCACAGTGAAAGTGAAGTTGATTTGACAATAGTGAGCAGTGAATTTCAAATTGGGGAGTCTACCCGTTGTGGGGGTAGCGATCACTTTCCAAGTTCTTTAAAAATAGAGGACTTGGATCATAATTTTGATGAAATTCGGGTTGAACCGTACAAAGTGAGAAATTTTCATGAAGCAAATTTGGATCTCTATCACGAAAAACTAAATATTGGAACATTTCCTAATGATATGACTTTTTCACAGTTTGAGTCTAAAATAAACAGTGTTGCTACCCACCTAACTGACAGAAAGACATCTTGCCTGTTTATGGACATTAAAAAGGCTTTTGACAGTGTCTGGCATAGAGGCTTACTATACAAACTATACAAACTACACACACCAACATATCTACTACACACCATAAAGAACTTAATAGAAAACAGACAACTACAAGTACGAATTGACAAAACACTGTCATTTTCTTTTTCCCCTGAACAAGGTCTCCCTCAAGGATCCCCGCTCTCACCGTTTCTCTACAATATATACTGCCATGACATATACAATTACAACTTACCAGTCAAAAATCAAATCGACAGATCGGCATACATATTACAATACGCAGACGACACGGCACTTATTGTACATGACAAAACTACTGAGAGAGCAGCGCAAAGACTCCAAACACTAACAAACAACACAATGACATGGTTTTATAAATGGAGACTAACACCAAACGCGTCAAAAAACCAACTTCTGCTCACAAACCACAGACTCAACGCTGACTCCCCTACAATAACTGCAGACGACCAAACGACACAACCAAAAAACGACGTAAAATACCTTGGAATAACAATTGACCACAAACTTAAATTCATTAAACACATACGAAGCATCAGGGCAGAAACAATAAAGAGAACAAAACACTTCCGATCACTAACCTACAAAGACAGAGGAATTAGCACAAACACCGCCACCAAAATATATAAAGCTATTTGTAGACCCTTGCTAGACTTTGGACATATACTCATGACCAACGGAACAGAAAGGACAAAACGTTATACACAAACAACAGAACAAATTGCACAAAGACTAATAACACGAATAAGACACCCCCAAAACCCACTACACAACCCCCCCACCCAACTACTATACGAACGCACAAACATGACAAAGATCTCGGAAAGACTCATACAGCTACAGACAAAATGGACAAACAACCCCTACAACTGGACCATACTGAATCCCCTTTGTCTTACAAGACCAACCAGACAATCCCGCTTCCGTTTCCCTACATTAACGCTACTCGAACACTTACAAACGCTACGGACTAGTGGACAATAAAATAATTTCTTCTTGCCACTGAAATTTTATTTATTTAATAGTATTGTTAACCTAGAATAAGAGAATTTTCATATTTGTTTTTCATTTAGATTAAGACTGCATGTATTAAACAAGGGCAGAAAGACCGATAGGTCGATAGCCTTTTTCAGAAATAAAGATATTTACTACTACTACTAAACAGTGTTGAGGATCAATCTATTCCTTACAAAACACTAAATACACCTTCGAAAGGAGGAAATGCATGGTGGGATGCAGAATGTTCAACTTTAGTTGAAACCAGAAAAACTGCTATTCGGAATTTCTCTGACAATCCCAATATGGAAAATTACTTGGAAAAAAAAGAATAATTGCCTTAACTAAAAGGGAACTTAACAATAAAAAAACGGCAAAAATTTATATCGTTTTCAGTAGGGTGTAATCACCGGTTCTAACTCAGTCTCTTCTCTTACTCTCGTCCCCCCACCTAACCTCTCGTCCCCCCACTTAACCTCTCGGCCCCCCACCTAAGTATCCCCCACCTAAGTACCCCCACGTAATTATCCCCCACCAAAAACTTCAGGTCCCCCACCTAACTAGATTATCTAATAAAAAACACAAATTTATTTGATAAAAATTTTGTAAAAGGGCTATAGTACCACAATATGTTTAAGTAAGAAATTTAAATACACATACATAATTTAAGGTTTTTTTCGTATTATTTATATAATTTATTCACTGTATTTAAAAAATATTATTTACTAAGTGAACTACACGTTCTTCAGCAGGTTTTTTCGATGGTTTCCAGTAATTGGCATGTTAATAGGATACAAGTATTCAATTTTTTTGATTGTATGCTATACATTACTATTAGTTATTATTATTATTAAGTGACGTTCTTCAGCAGGTTTCTGGTTATTGGCATTTTAATGGCATACAAGTATTCAATATATATCTTATGCAATTCTATGCAAGTCCAGATTCAGAGTCCATTAATTCAGATTTATTCACTAGATCGATGTAGACGGTTTTAGTAGTAGTAGCAGTAAACATCTTTATTTCTAAAAAAGGCTATCGACCTATCGGTCTTTCTGCCCTTGTTTAATACATGTAGTCTTAATCTAAATAAAAAACAAATATGAAAATTCCCTTATTCTAGGTTAACAATATTATTAAATAAATAAAAATTCAGTGGCAAGAAGAAATTATTTTATTGTCCACTAGTCAGTTGCGTTTGTAAGTGTTCGAGTAGGGTTAATGTAGGGAAACGGAAGCGGGATTGTCTGGTTGGTCTTGTAAGACAAAGGGGATTCAGTATGGTCCAGTTGTAGGGGTTTGTCCATTTTGTCTGTAGCTGTATGAGTCTTTCCGAGATCTTTGTCATGTTTGTGCGTTCGTATAGTAGTTGGGTGGGGGGGTTGTGTAGTGGGTTTTGGGGGTGTTTTATTCGTGTTATTAGTCTTAGTGCAATTTGTTCTGTTGTTTGTGTATAACGTTTTGTCCTTTCTGTTCCGTTGGTCATGAGTATATGTCCAAAGTCTAGCAAGGGTCTACAAATAGCTTTATATATTTTGGTGGCGGTGTTTGTGCTAATTCCTCTGTCTTTGTAGGTTAGTGATCGGAAGTGTTTTGTTCTCTTTATTGTTTCTGCCCTGATGTTTCGTATGTGTTTAGTGAATTTAAGTTTGTGGTCAATTGTGATTCCAAGGTATTTTACGTCGTTTTTTGGTTGTGTCGTTTGGCCGTCTGCAGTTATTGTAGGGGAGTTAGCGTTGAGTCTGTGGTTTCTGAGCAAAAGTTGGTTTTTTTGACGAGTTTGGTGTTAGTCTCCATTTATAAAACCATGTCATTGTGATGTTTGTTAGTGTTTGGAGTCTTTGAGCTGCTCTCTCAGTAGTTTTGTCATGTACAATAAATGCCGTGTCGCCTGCGTATTGTAATATGTATGCCGATCTGTCGATTTGATTTTTGTCTGGTAAGTTGTAATTGTATATGTCATGGCAGTATATATTGTAGAGAAACGGTGAGAGCGGGGATCCTTGAGGGAGCCCTTGTTCAGGGGAAAAAGAAAATGACAGTGTTTTGTCAATTCGTACTTGTAGTTGTCTGTTTTCTAGTAAGTTCTTTATGGTGTGTAGTAGATATGTTGGTGTGTGTAGTTTGTATAGTTTGTATAGTAAGCCTCTATGCCAAACACTATCAAAAGCTTTGTTAATGTCCATAAATAGGCAAGCTGTCTTTCTGTCAGTTAGGTGGGTTGTTTGTATATTGTTAGTCAGAGTGAAGAGTGGGTGAATAGTCGAGTGCTGATGTTTGAATCCGAACTAATACGATGGTATGTACTTTCCGTCCAGTTTTCCCAGTCGCTGCCCTATTATGTACTCAAAAACCTTGCTAACTACTGGTTGCAGTGTAATTGGTCTGTAATTGCTCGGTTGTGTATTGTCCAGTCCATTTTTGGGTATAGGGATTATTAAGCCGTTTTTCCATGATTTTGGGATTCTGCCATTTGTGATGCAGTTGTTCAATTCAGTTAGGATCAGTTTGTGTGTTTCTTGAGTTAGGCTTTTCAATAGTTTTGCTTTAATTTTATCTTTCCCCGGTGCAGTGTTTTTGATGTGCGCTAGGGCTTCATCGTACTCTGGGTCTGTGATCAGTGTGCAGGGATAGTTTGGTGAGTTGTTAAAATAGTTCAAGTACCAGTCGTTGATCAAGTTCCAGTTGTCATTGTCGAAGTTAGGGTTTGTCGATATGCTGAAGGCCCTTTGATAGTGTCTGGCGAATGCGTCCGCTTTCTCTTTGTCTGTGCAGCGTTCTATTCCGTTTTCGTCAATTGTGTCAGTAGTGCCAGTCTTCCTGTATTGCGCCAGTTTCTTAATTTTTCGCCAGTATGTTTTGCCTTTGTCCTTCTGTATTTCTTTACATGTTTCTAGCCATTTGTCTTGTCGGTATTGTCCAATCAGAGTTTTAATGTTTCTGTTAAGTTGGTTCATTGTCTTTTTAGGTCGTTATTTTGAGTGTTTGTATATAGTCTGTACAGTTCTCTCTTATGTTTTATTAGTCTCAGTATGTATTTGGGTAGTGTATGTCGGTAGAAAGCAGTTTTTATTTCCGGGCTAAATTTTCCTATGGCTAGTGAAAGTTGTTGTTGTATGGTTTCTATTGAAATGTGCTGTGCTTGTGATTGAATGTAGTCATGTATATGTTGTTTCACTTTGTCTATGTCAGTCTTTGTTAGGTTTAAGTTTTTCTCTATAGGAGGTGTATTGGAGGTAGGTTGCGTATGTTGTAAGTCTATGTTAAACGTAATAGCCAGGTGGTCGGATCCAAGTTCGTTGGTTAAGTTTATGTTGTTGATGGTGTTTGTCAGGTTTCTTGTGTGCAGTAGAACGTCTGGGTTTGCGGGCATCAGAAAAGTTGGTGGGGTGTGCTGTTTTATAAAGTCGGAATTTTGTAGAAATCTTTTAAGCTGTTTCGTTTTGCTTATGTTCAGATTAAAGTCGCCTACAATTATTGCATATTTATAGATGCTCGTTTTAGTCAGTATGTTTTGTTCTAGGTTGGAGTGTGGGTGTATGTATGTCAGAAATTTGTGTATTAGGTCGTTTAAGTAGGGTAGCGTAAAATGTAGACAGTCGTTCAAAGGGTTGTTGAGGGAAAGAGGATTTGCTCTTCCAAGTTTATATGTTGGTTTTAGGAGAGCTGCGACCCCGCCCCTGGCATGATTGATGGTATTTCCATGCCTATAGATATACTGCCAATTTCTGTACGTTGGTGTTTGTCCTAGTTTGGTTTTAGTCTCTACAAATATGCAGCAGTCTGTGTCGTTTTGTTCTATGTAATTGTAAATAAGTGGTTTTTTGCTGTTAAGTCCGTTGATGTTCGCGTAAAGTACTTTCAAATTGAATCTTGTATGCTCGTTACTGTCTGTCTCACTTGTTCGCAGAGTTCAGTTGGAGAGCGTCCCTCGGGCAGGAGCATGTCAAACATTAGGATGTAGACATGGTTCCCGAAGAAAACAACGGAGGTGTCAATGTCGAAGTCTTCTATAAATTGTTTTCGTAGTTTTTTTAGTAGTTCGTCTCTGTTGGTATTGTTTGTCTTGTTAAGTTGATGTTTGTATTTGTTTATGATGTGGTCATGTGTTGTAACGGGTGTGTGTATTCTACTTGCCACTGTCGTTGTCTCCGCAATCTCGGACGTACGTTTGTTAACACATTTTATTTTTACGTTTGGGATTCCGACGATTGGGGCTGTCGGTCGTTTTGGGCACTTCATGCTCCATGCTGCGTGGTCCTCTGAGTTGCACGCTGCGCACTTGGTTGGCAGTGGTGACTCGCATTTGGAAGTTGGATGGGGACCCTGGCACTTGTTGCATCTTGGTGATTGTTTGCAATCTTCAGTTTTGTGGTTGAACATGTTGCACTTGGCGCACGGCGCAGGCACGGGTGCTGGTGGTTTGCTCTCTGTGATCTTGAAAATGCGGCCCAAAAAATGAACCGCACGGTCGTTCATCAACCTTTCGTATGTGGATATGTCGCCGGTTATTAACCTCATCATTAGTGCGGATGCGTTGCGCTCTCGCGAGATAATTCTCCTGCAGAACCTTATTTTGAAGCCCTGCTGCTCCAGGCGTTCCAGAAACATGCTGTCTTCAATGTCCAGGTCGACCCCAGTGGCGACGACTGAATATGATGGTGTAATATGGGGACCTGACTTTTGTTGTCGGATTAGTGGGAGGTTACTATTCCTTTGCAGTTTGAATGCTGTTATAAGGTTTTCCTGTTTCAGTTTTTGTAAGATTTGTGCTGCTTTGTCTTCATTGTTGGTTTTAATTAGAAAGTGATTATCTTGTCTGATAATCACATCTTTGTTGTTGGGGTTGAGTCCCTCCCACCTGATTGCAAGTTGGACTCTGGTGATGGTCGATAATGCGTTCGCTGTGAATGTATGCGAATACGTGGGAAATCTTGTTGATGTTGTCTTGCTGTTTGTTGTATTGGTTGTAGACTGATAGTCCAAAGCTATTCGTTTGGCCTCAGGTGTTGGCGTTGTGGGGGTTGGCTGGGTTGGCTGGGTCGTCTTCGGTTTTCTGCCCCGCTTTTTCGATTGTTTCTTTTTGAACCCACCATCCTGGGAGGCATAATCCGATTCGGATTCTTGCGAACTCCCAGGGTTCATCCTTTCGTTTGAATTCAATTCAATTCAATTCAAACAAATTCAATAATATAATTCAAGTATTCAATTTTTAAGTGAACTAGATGTTCTTCAGCAGGTTTTTTCGATGGTTTCCAGTAATTGGCATTTTAATAGGATACATGTATTCAATATTTAACTGTATGCTATACATCTTCACTTTACTATTAGCTATTAGAGCAGACGTATTTTATTTTTTCAATATCTTATGCAATTCAATACAAGTAATTAATTCAGATTTATTCACTAGATCGATGTAGACGGCTTTTATTTTTATACACCTTTTTACTTCGATTATTATATTTTTTTAAATTGTATGCTATATAAGCAGAATTCGCAGAGCTTAGAATAATTTTCATTTCACTTTATTAACTTTTAACATTTCTATCAAAAATGTTTTCTAAGCCGAAAATGTCTGTTCTAAAATCTTTAAACATGAAAGGACCTGCTAAAATTAGACATCATATAGTAATCGACCCCGCTAGAAGTTCCACCCCAACCTCAATTGGAAAAACGTTATTTGAAGGTAAGTATAATTTTTACACAAAAAAATGTTCAGTGAATCAAAAATTATGTATTTTCAGATAATTTGAAAGCAGCTTATAATATTTATTAATTTCAGAAAAACAAACACCAATTATTGATATTTCTGAACAAAGTCCATCTCCACCAATAACAGCAGACTTGGAGCTTGAAGCGGCAATAAATTTGGAAAATTCTCCAGATAAAGATGTGGGTAATTTGTTTCCAAAGAATTACTTTGTTGAAGAGGCGAAAGAGGAAAGAACTAATCGCTATTATCATCACAAGGAAGAAATTAAAAAAATTGATAAATTGATCGACGAAACGAAGACAGTATTAGATGTCGCTATGGAAAAGCAGAAAGATTGCGAAGAGCTATTGCAAATTTTAACTAGAAAAAAAAATTAATCGAGATATTTAGTACTGAAAACGAAGAAGATGTGATTTTATTACGTATGTCAAAAAGACAGAAAATTTGAAATAACTGTTTTTCTATATAAAAACTCAATAAACTTTTTAGATATGACGGTTATGTATGACAACAATGGGGAAATAAAAACAAACTGGTACACAAAGGATGTATGGTCTGGTAGATACTTGAATTACCAATCATATGCAGCTCTACAATATAAAAAAAAGTGTTGTAACAGCTCTTACTGATAGAGCGATTAAATTGGCACATTATGAGTATAGAGGAAAAAATCTTCAAAAAATAAAAAAGATACTAATAATGAACAACTATCCCAAATCATTCTTCGAACCAATCATAAAACGAGGAATAAATAAAATCTACAATTCCAATAAATGGAACAACATAAATAATCACAATAATAAAAAAGATGGTGAGATCAAATATATATCATTACCGTATATTCCAGAAATCAACACAAAAATAAAAAATATTTTAAAACCGTATAATATTACTATAGCAGAAAAAAAACTAAAAACAACTTAGGAAAGGAATGTTTCACGAAATGTAAGCCTAAATGTGATAAGTTAAACACACCTAATGTAATATACAAGATTGACTGTTTGAACTGTGACAACACATACATAGTTCAAACAGGACAATATTTAAAGAAAAGAATATACGAACATAAATATAGCTTAAGAAAGGTTAACGAAAATGGAACAGCATTAGCACAACATGCACAACAAAAGTTACATAGTTTTGATTTTGATAGCACAAAAATATTAATCAATGAAGACAATTATAACAAGAGAAGAATCCATGAACTGATACAAATTAAAAAACATCAGAATGCAATGAATTTTAGATCAGACACAGACAATCTTAGCTCTGTATATCATACACTAATTAAATGAACACCTACATACACTAATTAAGCCAACTACATAAAATATGAACACCTGGTATATTGAAGAAATGCAGACCAAGTGATATCCTCAGAATGTAAAGAAAAATGCCAAATATTATAAACAGTTTTTTATTCACTAGCTCGATATTGAACAAAGTAAAGATTTTCAATGGTTGGCCAAATGTGAAGGTAGAAACAGCAATACATGTAAGTAAAATTTAAATCTCTAAACAATAAATTCTAGTCTTTTCCCGAACATGATTGTCCTGACTCATCACCTGCGATCCTATGATTTTAATATGTTTGTAATTTGTATTTTAGTATGTATATTTTATCAGAGCTTTTGTTTTAAATTAATGACGACTGTGAATGTATATTTTAGACAACTGATGATGGTGGAGAAAGACACCGAAACGTATTTGTAACATTTTGAATAGTAAACAATAGAATTGACTGGAACCCAGGAATTTCTTTTGGATTAAGTTGAAGTACAGTCAGGAAAATATACACAATGTTATTAATATATCCATTTCAGGACCACCCCTGTTCCTGTGAGATACGTTTTGTGGTTCGTAAACTTCTGCTTCTGAATAGTTCTCTTTTTTATATTTTCATATCTGTTTTTTAATATTTTTACATCTCTGTACTTTTCTCCATATATCGCAGTGAATTCATTGGAGAGTTCTAGCCATGCATTCGCTTTTGCTGCACTCCACTACATTTTTTAATTTTTTCACTAGAGCTAGTAATACAGCTTCCTTAGTTGAAAAATTCGTAGACCTTGCAAAATTTCGTAAATTTTATTATATTATATTGTGTATAACAACTACAAGTACGAATTGACAAAACACTGTCATTTTCTTTTTCCCCTGAACAAGGGCTCCCTCGAGGATCCCCGCTCTTCCGTTTCTCTACAATATATACTGCTATGACATATACAATTACAACTTACCAGACAAAAATCAAATCGACAGATCGGCATACATATTACAATACGCAGACGACACGGCACTTATTGTACATGACAAAACTATTGAGAGAGCAGCTCAAACACTCCAAACACTAACAAACAACACAATGACATGGTTTTATAAATGGAGACTAACACCAAACGCGTCAAAAAACTAACTTCTGCTCACAAACCACAGACTCAACGCTGACTCCCCTACAATAACTGCAGACGGCCAAACGACGCAACCAAAAAACGACGTAAAATACCTTGGAATCACAATTGACCACAAACTTAAATTCACTAAACACATACGAAACATCAGGGCAGAAACAATAAAGAGAACAAAACACTTCCGATCACTAACCTACAAAGACAGAGGACTTAGCACAAACACCGCCACCATAATATATAAAGCTATTTGTAGACCCTTGCTAGACTTTGGACATAAACTCATGACCAACGGAACAGAAAAGACAAAACGTTATACACAAACAACAGAACAAATTGCACTAAGACTAATAACACGAATAAAACACCCCCAAAACCCACTACACAACCCCCCCACCCAACTACTATACGAACGCACAAACATGACAAAGATCTCGGAAAGATTCATACATCTACAGACAAAATGGACAAACAACCCCTACAACTGGACCATACTAAATCCCCTTTGTCTTACAAGACCAACCAGACAATCCCGATTCCGTTTCCCTACATCAACGCTACTCGAACACTTACAAACGCAACTGACTAGTGGACAATAAAATAATTTTTTCTTGTCATTGAAATTTTATTTAATAATATTGTTAACCTAGGATAAGAGAATTTTCATATTTGTTTTTGATTTAGATTAAGACTACATGTATTAAACAAGGGCAGAAAGACCGATAGGTCGATAGCCTTTTTTAGAAATACAGATCTTTACTACTACTATATTGTGTATAATTTCCTGACTGTATTTCAATTTAATCCAAAAGAAATTCCTGGGTTCCAGTCAATATTAGTGTTTATTGTTAAAAATTTAGGAATTTCTTTTGAATTATATTATATTAAAGTTTTCCATATTTTAGAATTTCACTGAGCGTAAAAACGACGAACAATTTGAAACAACACGACGGCAAGTTGAAAAGTAACGCCAAATCAAAAGTTAATTTAGTGATTAGTTGGCTATTCTTCCTCCAACCAACCGCTAACTTTGTACGCAACGCAGTACGTTAAAGCGTTCGTTTTAACGTAGTGCGCTTGCGTCGGACAGTGGCTGACGGTGTCCAAATGCTCCCCGAAGAGACCTAACAAATGGTACGGAACAACGTCATTTTTCTTGAACCGGGTTCACCAGTGATCGAAAGTGCACGCGAACCTGAGATCAATAAAGTTTAGTGCAACTCGCCCTAAATCATTCCCCCTTCACCCAAAGTGTTTTGCGCTGATAGTTATCGATCAAACTTCGCATTACGTGCAGCTGTTTCTCTTAATTGTGACGCTTCAGTAATGGCTTATGATAAGTGCAGTTTGATAGTTAATAGTGAAATTCTGTAAGTGATTATTTCATTTTTGAATGACAGGTACATTCACTAGTACGTTTTTGTTTCAGGAAAACCCAAAATTATATTGAGAATAAGACAAGAAAGGAATGGAACGTAAAGTGGGGATTTTACTTAGATCTAGATAAGGTTATTGAAAAGAAAATATGTTTAAAACAAAAATATCATTATTTTACTTTATTTCGGAACAGATTATTCTCGATGAAGCGAAACAACGAGGATTGTCTGAGCCTGAATACAAAAGAATAGTTATCAAGAAAAAGCCACAGGGCAGTACAGAACCTTATATATGGATCATACACTCCAATCGAGCTGGAGCTATGACCAGTTCAGGTACATAAATATTTTTAGCCCATAAATCATGTCATAATTTTTTTTAGGTGAAATTGGTTGGAGAGCTTTAGACGAGTATTCTCTAGAAAAATTCGGCACGCTCTATAAAAGTCCCAAGTTTACAGTCCCTCAAATCAATCGATACTCTTCGATATTCTTAGGTTAAAAAATTAATTAGCTGTCGTGGGAAACCCCTTAGGATCGAAGCTCTGAAGTAATAAAATTAAATAATTATTTTGTAGGGATATTGGAAACGTAAACTTATTAAAAAAAAAATACGCCATCTCGGTCTTTCTGCCCTTGTTTAATACATGTAGTTTTAATCTAAACAAAAAACAAAGATGAAAATTCTCTTATTCTAGGTTAATAATCTTATTAAATAAACTTTCCAATTCTAATGACAAGAAAAAATTATTTTATTGTCCAGTAGTCAGTTGCGTTTGTAAGTGTTCGAGTACCGTTGCAGTAGGGAAACGGAAGCGGGATTGTCTGGTTGGTCTTGTAAGACAAAGGGGATTCAGTATGGTCCAGTTGTAGGGCTTGTTTGTCCATTTTGTCTGTAGATGTATGAGTCTTTCCGTTTGTGCGTTCGTATAGTAGTTGGGTGGGGGGGTTGTGTAGTGGGATTTGGGGGTGTCTTATTCGTGTTATTAGTCTTAGTGCAATTTGTTCTGTTGTTTGTATATAACGTTCTGTCCTTTCTGTTCCGTTGGTCATGAGTATATGTCCATAGTCTAGCAAGGGTCTACAAATAGCTTTATATATTTTGGTGGCGGTGTTTGTGCTAATTCCACTGTCTTTGTAGGTTAGTGATCGGAAGTGTTTTGATCTCTTTATTGTCTCTGCCCTGATGTTTCGTATGTGTTTAGTGAATTTAAGTTTGTGGTCCATTGTGATTACAAGGTATTTTATGTCATTCTTAGGTTCTGTCGTTTGGCCGTCTGCAATTATTGTAGGGGAGTCCGCGTTGAGTCTGTGGTTTGTGAGTAGAAGATGATTTTTTGACGCGTTTGGTGTTAGTCTCCATTTATAGAACCATGACATTGTATTGTTCGATAGTGTTTGGATTCTTTCGGTCGTTTTTTCAGTGGTTTTGTCGTGTACTATTAGTGCAGTATCGTCGGTGTATAGTAATATGTACGCTGATTTGTCTATTTGGTTTTTGTCTGGTAAGTGGTAATTATAGATATCATGGCAGTATATATTATATAGGAATGGTGAGGGCAGGGATCCTTGCGGGAGTCCTTGTTCAGGGGAAAAAGAAAAAGATAATATGTTGTCAATTCGTACTTGTAGTAGTCTGTTTTCAAGTAAGTTTTTTATGATGGGAAGTAGATATATTGGTGTGTGGAGTTTGTGAAGTTTGTAGAGTAAGCCCATATGCCAGACACTGTCAAAGGACTTGTTAATGTCCATGAATAGACACGCCGACTTTCTGTCAGTTAGGTGAGTCGTTTTGTATATTGTTGGCCAAAATAAAGAACGGATGAATAGTCGAGTGATGTTGTTTGAAACCAAATTGATAGGTAGGTATATATGTTCCAATCACTTTTTCAAGCCGCTGCTTTATTAAGTATTCAAAAACTTTTCTTAGTACTGGAAGTAGTGTAATTGGTCTGCAGTTGCTCGGTTATGTAGACATTTGTAGTTTACATTAGTAGTCACATGTAGACAGTCGTTCAAAGGGTTGTTGAGGTGGGGAGGGTTTGCTTTGCCTAGTTTTGTTACAGGTTTCAGAAGAACTGAGGCCCCGCCCCTGGCGTGGTTGGTGGAATTGCCATGTCTACAGTTGTATTGCCAGTCCCTGTATGTTGAAGTCCGTCCTATTTTAGTTTTACTCTCTACAAACATGCAGCAGTCCATGGCGTTTTGTTCTATGTAATTTTAAATTAGTGGCTTTTTATGGTTTAGTCCGTTGATGTTCGCGTAAAGTACTTTCAAATTGAATCTTGTAAGTTTGTTACTGTCTGTCTCAATTGTTCGTAGGGTTCAGTTGGAGAGCGTCCCTCGGGCAGGAGCATGTCAAACATTAAGATGCAAATATGGTTTCCGAAGAAAACAACGGAGGTGTCAATGTCGAAGTCTTCTATAAATTGTTTTCGTACTTTTTTTAGTAGTTCGTCTCTGTTGGTATTGTTTGTCTTGACCTCTCGTAGGTGGATATATCGCCGGTTATTAGCCTTGTCATGAGTGTGGGTGCGTTGCGTTCTCGTGAGATTATTCTCTTGCAGAATCTTATTATGAAGTTTTGTTGCTCCAGGTGTTTTAGAAACATGTTGTCTTCAATATCTAGGTCGACCCCAGTGGCGACGACTGAATATGATGGTGTAATTTGGGGTTTGCTAACAGGCTGTCGGATTTGTGTGTTGTAGGTGCTGCTTGCTTGTTTGAAAGATTTTATTATATTTCTCTCTATAAGAGTTTGCAGAGTTTTTGTGGCATTTTCTGGGCTGTTGGTTTTGATAAGGAAGTTGTTTTCTTGTTTTATGACAATGTCTTTGTTTCTTTTATGACAATGTGATTGCTGTGGTTGTGCACAAAATGTTGAAGTGAATATTGGGCGTTTATCTTGTGTTGTAATTGCCTTGAATGACGGGTGTTGGTTTAATGGCTGAAGTTGATGGTCGCTCCAGTGTGGGTCTTTTGGACTCTTATGTTGGGGTTGTAGGGTTGGTGACGGTTGCTTTTGCTGGTTTTCGAGCTCTTTTTTTCGATTTCGGTCTCATAAAGCCGCCATCCTGGGAGGCCCTGTCCAATTCGGATTCTAGGGAGCTCCCAATGTCCATATTTTGTTGATTTGTCAACCAATCCTTTTATTCAGTTCGATTCACAGAAACACGACACTGAATGTAAAACTATTTTACGTCGTTTTTTGGTTGTGTCGTTTGTCCGTCTGCAGTTATTGTAGGGGAGTCAGCGTTGAGTCTGTGGTTTGTGAGTTTGAGAAGTTGGTTTTTTGACGCGTTTGGTGTTAGTCTTCATTTATAAAACCATGTCATTGTGTTGTTTGTTAGTGTTTGGAGTCTTTGAGCTGCTCTCTCAGTAGTTTTGTCATGTACAATAAGTGCCGTGTCGTCTGCGTATTGTAATATGTATGCCGATCTGTCGATTTGATTTTTGTCTGGTAAGTTGTAATTGTATGTTATGGCAGTATATGTTGTAGAGAAACGGTGAGAGCGGGGATCCTTGAGGGAGCCCTTGTTCAGGGGAAAAAGAAAATGACAGTGTTTTGTCAATTCGTACTTGTAGTTGTCTGTTTTCTAGGTGGGTTGATTATATATTGTTAGTCAGAGTGAAGAGTGGGTGAATAGTCGAGTGCTGATATTTGAATCCGAACTGATACGATGGTATGTACTTTCCGACCAGTTTTCCCAGTCTCTGCCTTATTATGTACTCAAAAACCTTGCTAAGTACCGGTAGCAGTGTAATTGGTCTGTAATTGCTCGGTTGTGTATTGTCAAGTCCATTTTTGGGTAGAGGGATTATTAAGCCGTTTTTCCATGTTTTTGGAATTATGTTATTTCTGATGCAGTTGTTCAATTCAGTTAGGATCAGTTTGTGTGTTTCTTGAGTTAGGATTTTCAGGAGTTTTGCCATTATTTTATCTTTTCCCGGTGCTGTGTTTTTGATATGCGCTAGGGCTTCATCGTACTCTGTGTCTGTGATCAGTTTGTATGTATAGTTTGGTGAGCTGTTGAAATAGTTCAAGTACCAGTCGTTGATCAAGTTCCAGTTGTCATTGTCCAAGTTAGGGTTTGTCGATATGCTGAAGGCCCTTTGATAGTGTCTGGCGAATGCGTCAGCTTTCTCTTGGTCTGTGTACCGTTCTATTCCGTTTTCGTCAATTGTGTCAGTAGTGTTAGTTTTTTTGTATTGCGCTAGTTTCTTAATTTTTCGCCAGTATGTTTTGCCTTTGTCTTTTTGTATTTCTTTACATGTTTCTAGCCATTTGTCTTGTCGGTATTGTCCAATCAAGGTTTTAATGTTTCCGTTGAGTTGGATCAGTGTCTTTTTTAGGTCGTTATTTTGAGTTTTTGTATATAGTCTGTACAGTTCTCTCTTTTGTTTTATGAGTCTCAGTATGAATTTGGGTAGGGGGTAGGTTGCGTATGTTGTAAGTCTCTGTTAAACGTAATAGCCAAGTGGTCGGATCCAAGTTCGTTGGTTAAGTTTATGTTGTTGATGGTGTTTGTTAAGTTTCTTGTGTGCAGTAGAACGTCTGGTGTTGAGTCTGGGTTTGCGGGCATCAGAAAAGTTGGTGGGGTGTGCTGTTTTATTAAGTCCGAATTTTGTAGAAATCTTTTAAGCTGTTTCGTTTTGTTTTTGTTCAGATTAAAGTCGCCTATAATTATTGCATATTTATAGATGCTTGCTTTGGTCAATATGTTTTGTTCTAGTTGGAGTGTGGGTTAGTTTGGGTTAGTATGTATATCAGAAATATGTGTATCAGGTCATTTAGGTAGGGTATCGTAAAATGTATGCAGTCGTTCAGAGGGTGATGATTGATGGTATTTCCATGCCTATAGATATACTGCCAATTTCTGTACATTCGTGTCTGTCCTAGTTTGGTTTTAGTCTCTACAAATATGCAGCAGTCTGTGTCGTTTTGTTCTATGTAATTGTAAATAAGTGGTTTTTTACTGTGAAGTCCGTTGATGTTGGCGTAAAGTAGTCTCATGTTGAACGGTCTATGTTAGTGATTGTTTGTTTTAATTGTTCATGGGGTTCTGTCGAGGTGTTTTGGTTAGGTAGGAGCATGTCGAACATCAATTCATACATATGGTTACCAAAGAAGACGACCGAGGTGCCGATGTCAAAATGCTGAATAAATTGTTTTCACATTTTTTTTTATCAAATCTTCTCTGTTGGTGTTGGTAGACTTGTTAATTTGATGTTTGTATTTGTTTAATATGAGATCGTGAGCTGTTACTGGTGAGTGCATTCTGTTATTCTTAGTTATCGCATCCGACACCTCAGACGTTCTCTTATTCAAACACTTAATTTTAACATTCGGGATACCACTGATCGGTGCTGTTGGTCTCTTCGGGCACTTTACGCGCCACGCCGCATGCTCGTCCGAGTTGCAGGTAGCGCACTTGGCGGAGTGGAGAACTGCAACTGAATGTTGAGTGAGGGCCAAGGCATTTGCTGCATTTAGCTGGTGTTTTGCAGGTTTCGGTCCGGTGTTCAAAGGAGTTGCATTTGGTGCATTTTATTTACTATTTTACGATTAAAACTACTTATTGAAAACTATTAATTAACTTATTCCAATAAATTTGTCCGCTGTTTCCAGGTCGCACTACTAACTAACTTATTGTTTTACTATAAACTCACTCTGTCCTTTCTAGAATCTAACTTTTAACATGAAAATCGTCGTATTTTATTCCGCACCTCTGGAATGTCGACCGCTCGGTTTAAAATATCGCAAGTCCCATGTTATATTTTTATAATAAAAGTAGTATTTACAGATATATATCCAGGGTGACTCAAGATTGGCGTCATTCCTTTGAAGGCTTTTTAGGGTCTCACTTGGAGAGTACGAGAAAAATATTGAAAACATTTTTTTCTAGAAGAACGAAAATTTCTAGAAGATATTAACAGTTGAAAATCGAATTTTAATTTTGTTATTAAGCATTATTGTGAACTGGTCCCATGTTTGATTGGTAGCCTATTGGAATACTTAAGCATTCGAAAAAAAATTACCAACTTCACTTCAAATTATAAAAAAAAATTATATTAAAGAAGTACTCCACAATCAGGTAATTACAGATAGCTACTTGTTGACAAGAATAAAAAGTATTTGTTAAATTGTCAGTAAATTTGAAGCTTCTTCCTCAAAATTTACATCAACAGCCCCGTATGTAAGATACGAGTACACCGAACACAAGGAGACATTAAATCTCTAGTTTACCGAACACCGGTACAAATTGAGCATAAGTTAAATAACCGAATGCGAGAAGCTGCTCGAGAAGAATGCACTTTAAGGTGATTACACGGTCAGAAACTTGTTTGGAGTTAAACGCAGCAATGTATTATGATGCCAATAAAAGAACAATTTCTCGTTGACATTTGGAACAAGTACGTTCCTACATTTAACTAATCCTGTTGAATTTACCGTTCAGCCTAGCCTGCCTATTTTATTATCACTTTCTGTATTTTTCCATGGTTTCTGGAGTTTTTAATAATTGAGAAGCAACAGGTATTTCTTCTTCTTGAAGCGCCGTACTCTCTCTGAGAGTGTAGGCGACCTCTCGCGCATACTTCTGGAACGCATCGCATCATCCACAATTATACGGGACCTACAGTTTATCGCCGGTTCCAAACGGCACTGGTTTCCTAGGCAGAATTACTCGTGGTAGTTTGCCATTGCTTTCCACGACGCGGCCACAGCATAGCCCGTGAAATTTTTATTCACGGCTTGGCCGGGGTTTGAACCCAGGATCTCATGCATATCAAGCGGATGCGTTCGCCGCCACACCACTTTTAATTTTACGTAATTACGTAATGTTAATAAGGCAGATTACCTTGAAAAACATTGTTGCCATCCTTATGATCTATTTTTTTTTTCAAATATCTCAGTTGTTAATAACAATAATTTTTTTAAACTTATTTTCCTGCACTCCTAAAACACCCCCCAGACAACAACCCCAGAGGAATGACGTCAATTTTGCATCACCCTGTATATGCACATATGATTCTTAAAATAGCAAAAGTAAATCTGTATTTATTCGTCATATTTAATAACAGATATAATTGGTTTGTGGTAACTGCAATAAGATACGTATGTTTGTAACTCTATATTATCTATAAATCGTGTGAAAACAGCGTCAATGGTGGTGCCATAATTAGTTGTAGACTGCTGTTGATTGTTAAATTGAATTTGTCTGGAAATAATTGTTTTAACGGCTCCGATTTTTCGTCTGCAAAATTATTATTGAAGTCTCAAAAAAAATTATGGGAATTTTGGACGAATTTTATCCAAGTAGAGCTGATCCTTCTTCTGTGTACTGTAGAGGTGTGCTGTGAATACAGTAAATGATGTTCTCAATTTTCTGACTTCGCGGATATAGACAGCTACCATGCACAGTTCAACGTCATTTTCTAGTTTGTACGTTGCTGAACATATATCTCCAACAGTGTTATAAATGATTGAGAAACCAATACTAACATTGCTCAGAATTTCCATATTTGGTGTAATTATATCTGTTATATCATTAAGGTTTTGGTATCATCTCGTATATATTGAGCAATGCATCAAAAGTTGGGTATATGTATTCTTTGTTCACCCACGTCTCGGTGAGTAGTAAATAGTGGTGTGAGATTTGATTACTTTTGAATACTCGCAAGGACTAATTACTCTTGGATTCAATACTCATTACTTCGGATCAGTTATTCAAGCACTTGTTCTAGTCCTTAGTCTTACGAAAGTCGAGGACCGATATTGGTATTTTATTAGTGCCCTTCAGATTTGTTATACGGAAATTTTTTTATTCAAACCATATGGAACACTTGCATTCATAATATAATATCACCTAATAGTTTATTTACGTCTAGGAGTAGATAAACAGACCATTTGTGAGAGTGAAGTTCCGTTATGGTCTCCATTTCGAGGTTGGCGTGGATGTGGGAGTTTGTTTTGGAAGGTTTGGAGTTTGCAAATGTTGGCTTTGAATGTTTGACTGATAATTGCAGCGCCGTCACAAATTTGAGATCTAATAATCTGCTTGTAAAGCAGAATTTTATTGTCCTTTGGTGATTATTTTGTTTACATGTTCGGTGACATTTAGTTTGTAGTCAATTATTATGCCTGAATATTTAAAAGATTTTGAGAAGTCGATTTCTGTGTTATTTATTGAAAGTTAAGGTATGTTTCCTGTGATTTTCTTTTTAGAGATGGTCATGGCTTTAGTTTTATATGTATTAATTTGAATTTTCCAAATGTCGACTCTGACTTGATTTTCCTGGAACGATTACTTGAATACTCGTTTTGTAGCTTGGTTCGGTAATCATTACTTCGGATACGGGTGAGTAACGGTACTCCTTTTTTACTTCCTTTTTTCCCACCACTAGTAGTAAAACATTGCATTTTTGGGGCTGTGTAGACTTTGGCAGTTAAACGTACATAATGAAATTTTATTATTAATTATCAAATTGGTAATGACGCCGGCTCTCGTTTCTAAAGTATTTAACGAAAGTCTCTGAAATTCTTGTATCAAATTTAAAGCTGATCAACTTTGCTGCAATGGAGATTGTTGTAGAATATATTTATTACGGCGGGGCCTCAGTTCTTGTCAAACCTGTAACAAAACTAGGCAAAGCAAACCCTCCACACCTCAACAACCCTTTGAACGATTGTGTACATTTTACCATACCCTACTTAAACGACCTGATACACATATTTCTGACATACATACACCCACACTCCAACCTAGAACAAAACATATTGACCAAAGCAAGCATCTATAAATATGCAATAATTATAGGCGACTTTAATTTGAACAAAAACGAAACGAAACAGCTTAAAAGATTTTTACAAAATTCGGACTTTATAAAACAGCACACCCCACCAACTTTTCTGGTGCCCGCAAAACCAGACTCAACACCAGACGTTCTACTGCACACAAGAAACTTAAGAAACACCATCATCAACATAAACTTAACCAACGAACCTGGATCCGACCACCTGGCTATTACGTTTAAGATAGACTTACAACATACGCAACCTACCTTCAGTACACCTCCTATAGAGAAAAAGTTAAACCTAACAAAGACTACTACACAACGCCTCCACCCAACTACTATACGAACGCACAAACATGACAAAGATTTCGGAAAGACTCATACATTTACAGACAAAATGGACAAACAACCCCTACAACTGGACCATACTGAATCCCCTTTGTCTTACAAGACCAACCAGACAATTCCGCTTCCGTTTCCCTACATCAACGCTACTCGAACGCTTACAATCGTAACTGACTACTGGACAATAAATTTAAGATTCCTGTTTGCCAGAATTAGAATTATGAAATTGTTAACCTAGAATAAGATAATTTTTACTTTTATTTGTTTATTTAGATTAAGACTGCATGTACAAAACAAGGGCAGAAAGACCGATAGGTCGATAGCCTATTTCCATGAGAAATAAAGATGATATTTCCATGAGAAATAAAGATGAGAAACAAAGATACTCCTTAATATATACCTTAACATCGTTGAATCGCCAAAACAGTCGGATTCCGTCCAGACACAGTCTCTCGGCTTCGGATTTTGTTTTCAATAAGTGGTATATCATTAAGTTGTAAGATCTTACCGTTACCTATTTATGTCAGTATTGAAAAAAGTACAACATTAGCCTGCCTAATAACTTGTTGCAGTTTGTAAAATTTTCATGTGCACCACAGAAAAGGTCCAACCATACTTGTTGGAATGGGCTTATATATTGGTGTGGCATTCACTGATGGTAACTGCCTGTGAATTCCCAACAAACTATCCGCTTGTTGGTACGTTCACGATAAGGATTTTTTTTAAAAAAAATTTATTAGTTTGTTATAGCAATCTATTTTACACCAATAAGCTACTTTTCTTTAACATACATACATACATAAAACATTTATTAAAAATTACACTCCAATATATTCCTGGGTTTCAGTCAATTTTATTGTTTACTATTTAAAATGTTACAATTACGTTTCGGTGTCTTTCTCCACCATCATCAGTTTGTCTAAAATATACATTTTTACATATATTATCAATTTAAATAAAAAAAACTTTCAGAAAATTCACATATTAAAATATAAATCACACACATATTAAAATATAAATCACACACATATTAAAAAGTACAATTAGGGACCTTGGTTCTCAGGTGATGAGTCGGGATAAACATGTTCGGGAAAAGACTAGAATCTATTGTTTAGAGATCTAAATTTGACTTACATGTTTAGATGTTTCTGCCTTCCTTCACTGCTGTTTACTTTTCACTTACCTAGTCCATTCAGTTCATGCATGCGATCATCTAATTAATGTGTGATACACTGAGCTAAGATTGTCTGTGTCTGATCTAAAATTCATTGCATTCTGGTGTTTCTTGATCTGTATCATTTCATGGATTCTTCTCTTGTTATAAGTCTCGCATCGTTGTTTGCCGAGTGTGGACGTGCTGCGGAGCGAAATAGTGCGACATTTGATAAAATTGTGTTCGTTATCTGTACTGTGCGTTTTTTTTCGAATAACATTTGGAACATTCCTTATCGGGCAAATACCGGGTTTGCGCGATAAGTGGAATGAATCCCGGAAGTTCGCTAGAATCCGAGTCGGACCGGAGCTCCCAAAGGAGCTACTGTCTAAGGCCTAGGACCAAGAAGAGGGGTAGGGTGCCCAAGTCCGACCCAACATCGCCAGCGTCACCAACCCCGGCTCCGAAAAAATCGGCGATGGAGGAGGCTGTAGGGGTGTCGCGGGCGACTTCAGCGGGCGCAGCGGATGACGGGTTCGTAGTGCCGCGAAGGACTGTGGCGTGGAGCACGCTGATTGTTGCTCCGGAGGCCTCCACGACGCTGAGGAACCGCTTTGCGCCCATCCAGCCGCCAATCGTGGATGAGCCTCCAACACTGCCCAACAACATCGTGGGGACTGAACGGGAAGCAGTTGCTGAGAGCCCTGCGGCAACTGCAAACCAAACCAAGAAGGCAGAAAAGCCGCCGCCAATTGTGATCGCTGGAAAACCCAGCGATCACACAATGCTGATTGGTGGTATAAAAGGAATCACCAGTCAGCCTTTCACGCTGAAGTACACGAAGGCTTCGTTGATCGTGTACTGCACCAGCATTATGGACTGGACGGCGGTGAAACGATCCCTGGAGGAGGACAAGAGCCAGTTCCACACTTACGCCCCTTCGTCGGAAAAAACCCACGCGTTCGTCCTGAGGGGCCTGGAGGGGAATGTCGATCCGACTGCCATAAAGCAGGATCTGGCAGACCGGGGACTGGAAGTGAAGAGTGTCTTCAAAATGAAGACACTTTACAGGCCGCTCTACCTGGTCGTCACCAGCGACAAGTCAACCCTCCGAAGGCTTAACGCCGAGGCCAGGGTGGTGTGTAGTGTCAGGGTTTCGTGGGAAACCCGTAAAAACCGGAAGACCCTGACACAATGTCGTCGATGCCAGGGCTGGGGTCATGTCTCCGGGAACTGCCGCCGGGACTTTAAATGCTCCCGATGCGCTGGGGGGCATGAAATCACGGCCTGCCCCGTTGGGGCTACATTAAAATGCGCTAACTGCGGTGGGCCTCATCGTAGCTTTGACAAGGCTTGCCCAGTATACATTTACAAACAGGCGCAAGTCCCGGCGGAGAAGCAGCGTTTCGTCCCTGCTCCTCTTCCAACGAGGCCAGCCTGGGGTCAAACCAGTCGAGCCCCTGGCCCGATCCACCCTCCATCCCTAAGCAGCAGGACCATGGCGCCAGGTCACGCCAACAGGACCATGCTGCCCCCGCCACCGCCTTCATTAGCGGAGTTTCCTCCGCTGAGGCAGCACGAAGCTGTCCCGACGAGCTCCGCCCACCCGGCCCATGGTATAAATGGTAACGCGGTGGCCATGCTGGGCAGTGTCCAGCGGGAATTCGCCGAGCTGTCGTCGCAAATCAACTTGGGGGAGGTGATCAAGGCGGTAAGATTTTACAGCGCTGCATTGAGGGGTTGCGTCTCGAAGACAGACAAATTCCTAGTCTCAGCGCAGTTCTTCAATGAAGATATTAACAGCTTCGATTTTTAAGCCCTGATTTTGCCAACTGTGCCCTATGAGGATAGGAGAATGGAACTCATGCGGACTCCGGAGTCGTCTCGGTGAGTTTGTGCACTTCCTTCGGACCGAGGATATCGACGTGGCGTTGATTGTCGAAACATGGTTGCGCCCCGGGGATATACTTAGGATTCGGGGGTACAGGCTCGAACGTGCCGATAGGCCCGGTTTAAGGGGAGGGGTGGCCATAGCGGTCAAAACGTCAATTCCATACAGGAGACTGCCACACAGGCAGTCAGCAATAGAGAACGTCGGCGTTGAACTTCCTGATGGAGTTTTGATCTACTGTGGCTATTTCTCCACCGTACGCTTACAGGCCGCTGATGTCGATCCATTCTTCATAAACACCAATAGGGTGTTGCTAATGGGAGATTTCAACGCCCGCCATCCACTATTCAATAACCCTGGACATAAAAACGCAGCCGGCAATTTTCTAGCCGACTACGTTCGCGACAATGGCCTACTCGTTATGCCCACTTCATCCCCAACGCATTACCCGAACAGTGGAGGGAATCCATCCTACCTCGACTTCGGAATTGCCAAAGGACTCACCAATCTCACGGAGATGGTGGTTATAGACGCCCTCAGCAGTGACCATTTGCCCATTTACCTCGACATTAGGGATTTAAAGCGCACACAAACTAACGACTTTCGATATTCATACGAAAATTTCGATTTTCGCGAATATCGAAAACGACTACAAGACCTGACGTGTATTCCGGGCCAGATTGATACTGTCGAAGCTCTAGAGCATGCGGTAAAAGGTCTGACCAGGAATATACAACGGACACAGCAAGCTTTGGCCAAAAAAGTTCCGAACAGACCGCGGCGCGACAACCTTCCTGAGGAAATTCTGAACCTTATTAAGGCGAAAAATCGAATCAGGGAGCGTTGGCAGCGATTCAGGCAACCTGCCGATCGCATAATGGCAGCAGAGCTTGCACGAGACATACAGCGCGAAATCTCCGCATACAGGAATTATATCTGGGCGGAGAAACTGCGAAATCTGACTCCCCGTGACAATTCTCTGTGGAAACTGTCGAGAAGTCTGCGAAAAGGCTATGAGCAAGTCCCCGCTCTTGAAAAAGAGGGGCGGAGTTATATTACCACCAGTGACAAGTGCGAGCTGCTCGCTGACTTTTTGGCAGAAGTACACAAGGTCCAACCAGCCCTTCAGGATAACGAAATGGAAAGACAGACCGCTGTTTTTGTAGAACGGAAGTATCCTATACCACCCTCGATTTTGCATTCCTATATAACAACCCCGTCGGAGATACAATCGTGTCTTCGGCGCCTCCCTAGCCGAAAAGCCCCCGGGCCAGACGGCATCCCTTATCTACTCCTCAAAAACTTACCGCGGAAAACTATTGTGCTAATAGTACAAATAGTCAACGCAGTCCTTAAATTGCAGCACTTCCCACAGGACTGGAAAAACGCTGTAATAATCCCCATCTTAAAGCCGGGCAAAAACCCGACCGAACCCGCCTCTTATAGGCCAATTTCCCTCTTGAACACCCTCGGCAAATTAACCGAGAAGGTCATCCATTCTAGATTACAGGCAGCAGCCGAGCTTCGAAGTTTAATCCCGGATGAGCAGTTTGGCTTTCGACCAAGACACAACACAACGCTGCAGACTGCTAGGATCGCAACGGATGCCTATGCAGCATTTAATAAGCTTCAAAGTACGGTTATGCTGCTTCTCGACATGCAAAGGGCCTTTGACACAGTCTGGCACACAGGCCTGCTGTACAAGTTGTTTGCCGTGCATTCACTGCCACTCTACCTAGTTTCCCTGATAGCGTCTTACCTAAAAAACCGTTCCATCCAGGTGAAAGTGGAGAATTCCACTTCTGCGAAAAGACGCATCGCGGCAGGAGTACCACAAGGAACAGTGATTTCGCCGCTGCTGTATACATTGTACACAGCAGACATTCCAAAACTTCCCACTACAAAAATAGCACTATACGCTGATGATACGGCTATCTACGCATCGTCTTTTTATGCTCAGGCTGCGAAATCTCGCATTGCACATCACCTGAGTTTATTGACGCTGTATTTTGACAAATGGAAACTTAAAGTGAATCCCAGGAAGACGGAACTTATTATCTTTTCGCGCAAATTCACTAACAATAAAATCTTATCACCACTCGTGGTCCAAAATACTCCTATCAAACCAACAAAAGAGGTGAAATACCTGGGATTCAAACTAGACGCCCGACTCCATTTCAATAAGCATGTTGACTATGCTGTACAAAAGACTTTCATGGCCCGAAGAAAGTTGTACTCTCTTCTGGCGCCAAATTCTTTCCTATCACCTCGAAATAAACTTCTGCTCTACACCTCCACTATAAGGCCCATACTGACCTACGGCTCCCCTGTCTGGCACTCTGTCTGCGATTCCACGAGACGACGTGTTCAAAGGACCCAAAATAGGTTCCTAAGAGGCGTCCTATCGGCTGACAGATACACCAGAATAACCGAAATGCACGAAGCTACAGGGATGGCCTATATAGCCGACTATATAGATACCATCGCTGAAAAATTTTATCATAGCGGAGTGCAAGGCTCAGTCCTCACGCGAAATATCACCCAAGTAAGAGCAAACGATCGCCCAACCCATGGTCCCCTGTATAAGCGACTTCCCATATTTTATGAGGATTTTGTCCCTGACAGTACGTGACGACAAACAAACATTGCCTGCCAGTTGCAGACAGTCGTTTCTAGCAGGCTGGAAACGCACAAATCCAACATGACGTGACTTGACGGGTTCGTCCTGCCTCGTTCTGGCTGGTGTTGGCTGGTTCTTGCACCGATCGGGGCGGGGGCGGATGGATTTGGTCATCTAGTTGAAACTGCCGGCGGTTAACGCCACGGCTGACAGTATCAAACTTAAAGGTCGAAGCAAAAGGGGTTTTTGGCTTCCCTTCAGGAAGACCTTTTTTCCTTAATGAATGCCCCTCGAATAAAACCAAAACCGCCACTTCAAGACTATCTCCTGACGTTGTCGTGCGTATGGCTAGCTCGGGAATGTCCATGTAATGGACTGCCCAGGTAATGGACGAGTTAGCGCGCCTATTTAGATCATGGGCAAAGAGCAACCGGCCGAACATCTGGCCAGACATGGGACATTTTACTGACTTATGCTTTTTTGATTTAAACTTTGTTTGTGAATTTAGTAATGTGAATGTTTAATAAATTTTATCTATCTATCTATCTCTTGTTATAGTTGTTTTCATTGATTAGTATTTTTGTGTTATCGAAATCAAAACTATGTAATTTTTGTTGTGCATGTTGTGCTAATGCTGTTGCATTTTCGTTAACCTTTCTTAAGCTATATTTATGCTCGTATATTCTTTTTTTCAAATATTGTCTTGTTTGACCTATGTATCAATTCAATGTCCATTCAAATGTGAAGGCAGAAACATCTAAACATGTAAGTCAAATTTAGATCTCTAAACAATAGATTCTAGTCTTTTCCCGAACATGTTTATCCCGACTCATCACCTGAGAACCAAGGTCCCTAATTGTACTTTTTAATATGTGAATTTTGTGAAAGTTTTTTTATTTAAATTGATAATAAATGTAAAAATGTATTTTAGACAAACTGATGATGGTCGCATCTATTTTTAGTTGGTTTTGGTTTTTCTCCAATTGATTTAACTTTGAGCTTATTTCTTCAGCGTCTTGTTGGTCTAAGTTGCCAGTAACAAATTTTATTAGGGAACCTAGAGGGTTAACTAATCCTCGTTTTGATCGGTTAATTGAGTTGATCGTATACCTTGAGGGAATAATTTGGTTTATCAACGTATCGATTCGATTTTCGATATGATGCAGTGATTTTAGTGAATTGCTATATTCTTCATTATATTTAGTCTTATTCTTCAAACATGTGGAAAGTGAGTTTGATTGTTGTTTCAGAATTTTGAATTCATTGATTATCAGTTTTAGGTCGTATTTTTGGATAAGGTTCCAATTGTTTGAAATCATTTTTGCTGTTCCGAGTTTGAATGGTAGCATTCCTGGGTGGTTATTTAGATTGTGGAATTTTACGTTGGTTGAGACGATGTTCCAGGTATAGGCCCATCTGCAAAAACGGGGATTATTTTACTTTCATTTTTGTGAATGATTTCTCGTTTTTTATTTTTCGAGTTTTCTATTTCGATTTTTCCGTTTTCGAGAATATTTGTTATTGTAAATGGTCCTAAAAATTTCTTCTTTAATTTTCCTGATCTAAGATCTGACTTTTTATACACTTGAAATCCTATTTGGATGTTTTGTGGGGATTTATTTTCATTTATTTTTTCTATTATTTTTTCTTTCTTTTCTTTAGAATCAGCTGTTATTTTGTCAAAAAGGATTTGCGTTTTATTTTTGTGAGAATCTAAATATTCAATGAAGACGTGAGAAGCGACCATATTCATTGGATCTCTGCTGTCTGTATGACCGTGGACAATTTCAAAAGGGGTGAAATTTGTTGAAGAATGTATCGTACTGTTGTACGCGATTAAGGCGTAAGACATTAGATTAGAAACTTCACTTTCTGGATCTGTATCTCGTAAAAGACGTAAATGTTCAATTAGAGTGGAGTGAAAACGTTCCACAGGTGAATTTGAGTCGTGGTGATAAGGGGTAGTAAAATGTACTTTGATGTTATGACTTTTTAAAAGTCCTTGTACTACTTCATTTTTGACTTCTGAGTCGTTGTCCGAAATGAGGCTTCTTGGGACTCCGAAGAATGAAAAGAATTTGAGAAGTTGTTCACAACAAGATACTGCGTTGCCATGGTAAGGAAGAGCTTGTCCAAATTTGGAAAATTAGTCAAATAATGTTCGGAATTTTTGATTTCCTGCAATGAAAGTATCTACGTGAACTATTTCAAATGGTTTACTAGGTGTTTCAGTAAGTGCTAGGGGTTCATTTGGAGGGCTTCGATCATATTTGGACCGTTGACATTTTTCACAGTTCTTAATGTAATTCGAGACGTCAGTTTTTAAGGATTTCCAGTAATAATTGGATTTTAGAAATTTTGTTGTTTCTTCTATTCCACGGTGGTTTGTCTTACCTTCGTGCCTGTGCTTGATTAATAGAATCCTTTCGTCTTCTTTGACATTATTGATGAGTTTTGTACACTCTATTAATTTGCAATTTCGGAAGTTGTTTGTCATGACTTGTTGAAAATATTTTCTTAGTTCTTTTGAAAAAAAGTAAACATGCATAGTAGGATATGTTAAATACTCTTTTAGAAAGTCACAAATTTTTTGAATGCTTAAAGGTAATGTTGCATGAATAATTTTGTTTCCATCGAATAATTCTTGAGATGTTTTGGTATATGAATCGTAAGGCGATTTTTTCAAGATCAATTGCCTGGGTTTATTATTAATGATTTCATCTAGAAGGGTCATTTCCGAGTAGTTTTGATCTGCATTTACGCTGTGAACAGTGTTGTCACTTGAGATAATTTGGGGTTTTGTGTTATGTACCGACAGGGGAGGTCTTAGTTGAACATTAGAAATTATTTTGATACCTTTGGGATTTTCGATTTCTTTTAGCCTTGATGCTACAAGTTCACCTAGAAATGTTGTAATATCTTGATCAATGTTTCCAGGTGAATTTATTAAAGATTCAGATTCTAGTGCGTTTAGTTGAATTCGTGATAGAGCATCCGCATTTTTATTTTGTTTTCCTTTCTTATAGCATATTTTATAATCGTATTCCTCTAATTTGAGTCGCCAACGTACTAATTTACTATTGGGTTCTTTTAGATTAAATAGCCATAGTAAAGGTCTATGATCCGTATAGATTTCAAACTTTTTGCCGTATAAATAGGGTCGAAAATATTTGCATGCCCAGACTATGCCTAGAAGTTCTTTTTCAATAGTTGAATACTTTTGTTCAGTTTCATTTAGTGTTCGAGACGCGTATGCAATTGGTTGATCATTTGGGGGTGTGCCTTGGGAAAGTACTGCCCCTACTGCAATGTTTGAAGCGTCATTAGTTAAGACAAATGGTTGGTTGAAGTCTGGATATTTTAATATTGGGGCATTAATTAGAAGAATCTTCAAATGATTGAACGATTTTAGAAATTCGGGTGAATGTGTGACTTTAGCTCCTTTCTTGAGACAAATTGTTAACGGTTTGGTGATTTTTGCAAAATCTTTAATAAATTTGCGGTAGTAACCAGCTAAACCTAAAAATGATTTTATTTCTTTCTGTGTTTGGGGTCTAGGAAAGTGTCTTACTGCTTTAATTTTAACTGGACTAGGACTAACTGCTTTATTTGTTATTTTGTGACCTAAGTAAGCAACTTCATGGTGTAAGAATTCACTTTTGTCAAGTTGGACTTTGAAATTTGACTGTCTTAACCTTTCAAAAACAGATTTTAGTCTCTCGATATGTTCTTGTAAAGAGGTAGAGAAAATTATTATGTCGTCTAAGTAAACTAAACAAAATTCATTTTGAATTCCTCTTAAGACATTGTTCATTACGCGTTGAAATGTAGATGGGGCATTTTTTAGACCAAAAGGCTTTTTAGTAAAGTATTGTGCTTTACCTAATTTATCAAGTATGTCGCTGATGATAGATAGATAGATAAAAATTTATTGAACATTCCCATTAATAAAATTCACAAACAAAGTTAAAAAAACATAACTCCCATGTCTAGCCAGATGTTCGGCCGGTTGCTCTTTGCCCATGATCTAAATAGGCGCGCTAAGTCATCCATTACCTGGGCAGTGCCCTAACATGGACACTCCCGAGCTAGCCATACGCACGACAACGCCAGGAGATAGTCTTGAAGTGGCGGTTTTGGTTTTATTCGAGGGGCATTCATTAAGGAAAAAAGGTCTTCCTGAAGGGAAGCCAAAAACCCCTTTTGCTTCGACCTTTAAGTTTGATACTGTCAGCCGTGGCGTTAACCGCCGGCAGTTTCAACTAGATGACCAAATCCATCCGCGCCCCGCCCCGACCGGTGCAAGGACCAGCCAGCACCAGCCAGAACGACGCAGGACGAACCCGTCAAGTCACGTTATGTTGGATTTGTGCGTTTCCAGCCTGCTAGAAACGACTGTCTGCAACTGGCAGGCAATGTTTGTTTGTCGTCACGTACTGTCAGGGACAAAATCCTCATAAAATATGGGAAGTCGCTTATACAGGGGACCATGGGTTGGGCGATCGTTTGCTCTTACTTGGGTGATATTTCGCGTGAGGACTGAGCCTTGCACTCCGCTATGATAAATTTTTTCAGCGATGGTATCTATATAGTCGGCTATATAGGCCATCCCTGTAGCTTCGTGCATTTCGGTTATTCTGATGTATCTGTCAGCCGATAGGACGCCTCTTAGGAACCTATTTTGGGTCCTTTGAACACGTCGTCTCGTGGAATCACAGACAGAGTGCCAGACAGGGGAGCCGTAGGTCAGTATGGGCCTTATGGTGGAGGTGTAGAGCAGAAGTTTATTTCGAGGTGATAGGAAAGAATTTGGCGCCAGAAGAGAGTACAACTTTCTTCGGGCCATGGCAGTCTTTTGTACAGCATAGTCAACATGCTTATTGAAATGGAGTCGGGCGTCTAGTTTGAATCCCAGGCATTTCACCTCTTTTGTTGGTTTGATAGGAGTATTTTGGACCACGAGTGGTGATAAGATTTTGTTGTTAGTGAATTTGCGCGAAAAGATAATAAGTTCCGTCTTCCTGGGATTTACTTTAAGTTTCCATTTGTCAAAATACGGCGTCAATAAACACAGGTGATGTGCAATGCGAGAGTTCGCAGCCTGAGCATTAAAAGACTATGCGTAGATAGCCGTATCATCAGCGTATAGTGCTATTTTTGTAGTGGGAAGTTTTGGAATGTCTGCTGTGTACAATGTATACAGCAGCGGCGAAATCACTGTACCTTGTGGTACTCCTGCCGCGATGCGTCTTTTGGCAGAAGTGGAATTCTCCACTTTCACCTGGATGGTACGGTTGTTTAGGTATGACGCTATAAGGGAAACTAGGTAGAGTGGCAGTGAATGTACGGCAAAAAACTTATACAGCAGGCCTGTGTGCCAGACTGTGTCGAAGGCCCTTTCCATATCGAGAAGCAGCATTACCGTACTTTGAAGCTTATTAAATGCTGCATAGGCATCCGTTGCGATCCTAGCAGTCTGCAGCGTTGTGTTGTGTCTTGGTCGAAAGCCAAACTGCTCATCCGGGATTAAACTTCGAAGCTCGGCTGCTGCCTGTAATCTAGAATGGATGACTTTCTCGGTTAATTTGCCGAGGGTGTTCAACAGGGAAATTGGCCTATCAGAGGCGGGTTCGGTCGGGTTTTTGCCCGGCTTTAAGATGGGGATTATTACAGCGTTTTTCCAGTCCTGTGGGAAGTGCTGCAATTTAAGGACTGCGTTGACTATTTGTACTATTAGCACAATAGTTTTCCGCGGTAAGTTTTTGAGGAGTAGATAAGGGAAGCCGTGACTTCTCGACAGTTTCCACAGGGAATTGTCACGGGAAGTCAGATTTCGCAGTTTCTCCGCCCAGGTATAATTCCTGTATGCGGAGATTTCGCGCTGTATGTCTCGTGCAAGCTCTGCTGCCATTATGCGATCGGCAGATTGCCTGAATCGCTGCCAACGCTTCCTGATTTGATTTTTCGCCTTAATAAGGTCCAGAATTTCCTCAGGAAGATTGTCGCGCCGCGGTCTGTTCGGAACTTTTTTGGCCAAAGCTTGCTGTGTCCGTTGTATATTCCTGGTCAAACCTTTTACCTCATGCTCTAGAGCTTCGACAGTATCAATCTGGCCCGGAATACACGTCAGGTCTTGTAATCTTTTTCGATATTCGCGAAAATCGAAATTTTCGTATGAATATCGAAAGTCGTTAGTTTGTGTGCGCTTTAAATCCCTAATGTCGAGGTTAATGGGCAAATGGTCACTGCTGAGGGCGTCTATAACCACCATCACCTGAGATTGGTGAGTCCTTTCCAATTCCGTAGTCGAGGTAGGATGGATTCCCTCCACTGTTCGGGTAATGCGTTGGGGATGAAGTGGGAATAACGAGTAGGCCATTGTCGCGAACGTAGTCGGCTAGAAAATTGCCGGCTGCGTTTTTATGTCCAGGGTTATTGAATAGTGGATGGCGGGCGTTGAAATCTCCCATTAGCAACACCCTATTGGTGTTTATGAAGAATGGATCGACATCAGCGGCCTGTAAGCGTACGGTGGAGAAATAGCCACAGTAGATCAAAACTCCATCAGG
The DNA here is from genome assembly GCA_024550625.1 of Dendroctonus valens. NCBI lineage: Eukaryota > Metazoa > Arthropoda > Insecta > Coleoptera > Curculionidae > Dendroctonus > Dendroctonus valens. The sequence continues at coordinate 825,294 of JAJTJO010000006.1, forward strand.
AAGTTCAACGCCGACGTTCTCTATTGATGACTGCCTGTGTGGCAGTCTCCTGTATGGAATTGACGTTTTGACCGCTATGGCCACCCCTCCCCTTAAACCGGGCCTATCGGCACGTTCGAGCCTGTACCCCCGAATCCTAAGTATATCCCCGGGGCGCAACCATGTTTCGACAGTCAACGCCACGTCGATATCCTCGGTCCGAAGGAAGTGCACAAACTCACCGAGACGACTCCGGAGTCCGCATGAGTTCCATTCTCCTATCCTCATAGGGCACAGTTGGCAAAATCAGGGCTTAAAAATCGAAGCTGTTAATATATTCATTGAAGAACTGCGCTGAGACTAGGAATTTGTCTGTCTTCGAGACGCAACCCCTCAATGCAGCGCTGTAAAATCTTACCGCCTTGATCACCTCCCCCAAGTTGATTTGCGACGACAGCTCGGCGAAAGCAGTGACAAAGGACAGCAAATTCCAAAAAAGTCAAAGTTGAAAAAAACTCTCTCAAAGCAACATTCTTCTTCAACTCCTTCTCATATTGGTGAAACAATACAAAATGTGATTTTACAAGCCAATGACGAATCATCTGAAGATTGGAATCAAGATGAAGAAATTCCAACTGGATCTCAGGTTACATGGACTACTGTAACAGGAAAAAACCTAAAGGTATTCGATTTCAATGCAGTAAACGCTGGTATTTCATCTCAGGTAGCGGTTTCACTGGCAGATAAAAAAACCTTATGACTTCTATAAAATTTTCCTTACTGATGAAATCATCGAATACATTGTCAGTGAGACTAATAAATATGCTCAGGAGACACTATAAAATGAAAATATTACACAACATTCCAAACTAAACAAATGGAAGCCCATAACATCTGACGAATTCGAAGTTTTTCTGGGTATGATTATTTGGATGGGCTTGGATGAAAAACCGCGACTAGCAAATTACTGGTCCAAAAACATTCTCTATGCCAGTGAAGTAAGTAAGTTTATGTCCCGAATTCGTTTTGAGCTGATATTACGCATGTGGCATTTTTCGGACAATGTCCAAAAAGTGACCGTCTTTTCAAAATTCAACCTCTAATTGATCGCTTGCTAGAAAAATTTCAAGCAGCCAATGAGATAATTGCTCGTGAAAGTAATACAGGAGTGGTGTACTGAAATGGAAAGATAAACGGGACGTTTTGATGCTTAGTACAGTACACACTGACGATATTGTAGGAGTCCGGGCTGAAAACAGAAAAACTGTGGAGAAACCTAAATCAGTGATCGATTATAATAGTTGCAAGGCATTCATTGACCTTTCTAATCAGATGAAGTCGTACGCAGAGGAGTGAAGTGGTACCGCAAACTGGCAGTCGAGTTGATCACTGGAGCTGCATTGACCAACGCACATATTCTTTATAAAGACATAACCCAAGACAAAATTCAGGTAACAAATTTCAAAGAAGAACTAGCAGAAAATCTTCTTCAAAAGGGGATACGACAACGGGAATGGGAGGAAGAAATACGGGACCAACCTGCAAAGAAATGTTGCTTAATAAAAATGGAAGCAAGAAGAAGATGCACCGTTTGCTACGAAACTATGAAAACCGAAAATGGAAGAGAATATGCCATGAAGAAGTGTTAGCAAACTCCATACAAATGTGACGGTTGTGGGTCATTTTTTTGTGTAGAATGTTTTTATATAAAACATAAGTCCATAAAAACTTTTTAATATGTGTGTGATTTGTATTTTAATATGTGAATTTTGATAGAAATTTTTATATAAATTAATGATGACTGTAAATGTGTATTTTAGACAAACTGATGATGGTGGAGGAAAACACCGAAACGTATTTTTGACATTTAAAATAATAAACAAGAAAATTCACTGGAACCCAGGAATTTTTTTTTGAATTAAATTGAAATACAGTCAGGAAAATATACACAGTAATTTGTCAATAAAAACAAGCATTTGTCAAACTATGACTTACTTTGGAGCTCCTTTCACAAAATTTACACATCATCACGCAACATCGAATTTGCGGATATGTGATAAGTCTTGAGGAAATGCCACAGTAATATAGCAGAAGGTGTAAGAAGTGAAGAAAAGAAGCAAAATACTAGAGACACTGGACGATTGGCTCCAGGAATTGGCGCAGACAGTGGACGATCTAACGGGGCTCGGGTTCCAGATCTAGAGGAACAGCTATAGGAGATAATTGCAGGTGAACATTTCAGGAGTACTCGAAGCATTGCACAAGAACTGACACTTTTTCAGGCATAGGATAATTATCCCAATAACTCTCCCGATGAAGAGCTACATTCCTACCATGTATGTAGGATACACAGGACAAACGTACACCAACACCTTCACAAAATGTACGTACCAACGTACCTTTCACAAAATGTACACCAACATCGAATTTGCGGATATGTGATTAGGTATTGGAAAATGTCACACTAACAGCAGAAGGTGGAAGACCTTACACCAGCAAAGGGCTAGAGACACTGGACGATTGGCTCCAGGAATTGGCGCAGACAGTGGACGATCTAAAGGGGCTCGGGTACCAGACCTAGAGAAACAGCTATTGGAGATTATTGCAACTGAGCATTCCAGTAGTACTCGAAGCATTGCACAACTGACACTTTCTCAGGCACAGAATAATTATCCCAATAACTCAACAATTAATGTCTGTAAGATACACAGGACGCAAGGACACATTAAATCTCTGATCTTCCGAACTCCGGAACAAATTGAGCAGGAGTTAATTAACCGAATACCAGAAGTTGCTCAAACTGGGAGTCCACTAATTCTGCGAAGAGTGCACAATAAAGTGATTACACGGGCAAAAACATGTTTGGAGAAAAACAGATCTTTGAACACCTTTTGTGATTTAACAACTTGATTGTCTGTTATTTGATTGACATTGATCATTGATACATAACCTTCCACAGGAGGCTTTTGATGACATATGTGGCGCATCCAAATATTGCATTGTACTTTCACTTTTTCTGTTTTGTGTTTACCCATTGTTGCTACAACTGTTAATAATTAAGAAGCAACAAGTATTTACGTAATGTTAATGAAGCAGATTACCTTGAAAACATTGTTGTCATCCTTGTGATCTAGTTTTATTCATTCCAATGTATTCCTGGGTTTTCAGTCAATTTTATTGTCACTAATTATGGTGTTATGTGATGAGCCCTGCGTTTCGTCCCGGGTCTACCTATTGGACTCGTCAGTAAGGCTTAGGTAGACCCTGCCTTATACGCCAGACATCGGTTCTACGTGTTCGGACGTAAATGAACCGAGCCGGTATAGATCTTCTGCGGTGAGATATTGGCAACCCGTGTTGCCGATTAGCATTAGATTGAAATCCACTCGTTCCATTCTGCTTTTTTTCTCCCAAGCAATTTACTTTTGTATTACCCTGTATAGAATAACAATAGAAAGTACAATAGAGAATCAATTAACAACTGACTTAAAAATGGCTAAAGAATTATCTGTTTATCTATTCTTAGACGCAAATAAATCTATTAGGGTATAATATATCATGAATTCAAGGGTTCCATATGGTTTGTATAATTAAAGTGTCCGTGTAACAAATCTCAAGGACACTAATAAATTACCAATGTCGATCCTCGACTTTCGTAAGACTAACGACTAGAACGAGTACTTGAATGACTGATCCGAAGTAACGAGTATTGAATCCAAAAGTCGTTACGAGTATTCAAAAGTAATCGAATCTCACACCACTAATTCCAAACATTCTCCTAATAGAGAGGATCAAACCGGAATACGGACTTAAAGGTAGCTGAAAGAAAAAAATTGGAAACTAAATGAAAACGCTAGGATTACCTGAAAAAGTCAGTAGTAGTGTGTAATCACGTTTCTAGCTCAGTCCCCCCTCCCTTACTCTCAGTGCCCCCACCTAAGTAGCCCCCACCAAAAACTTCAGGTCCCCCACCTAACTGCCAACCTAACCCCCCCCCCCCCCTCCTAACACCCACTTTCATTAGTATTATTTAATATTTTATTGTCAAAAGAGTCTGTCTTGAAAATATATTACTAAATTGAACGAGTGCCCTTCAGTAGCTGTGATGACACATTTGAACGGGGAAAAAGCCCTTAGAGATTTTACTAGTGAAGAACTGAACATGTTACCTTTAGATTATCTAATAAAAAACACAAATTCATTTGATCTCTTGGATGCTGGGGGTAAAATACCCATGAACTACAAAGGATGCTTTGAACTCTAAATAAAATTGCCATGCTTTGTGCATTACAACCGCCCTGATTGGAGAACACATATTGATGGTCCAGCATCCTCGCAAGAGAAGTGCTATTTTTATAAATGGGCAATAGTACCACAATATGTTTAATTAAGAAATTTAAATACACATACATAATTTAGCGTTTTTTGTATTATTTATATAATTTATTCACTGTATTTAAAAAAAATTATTTATTAAGTGAACTTGACGTTCTTCAGCAGGTTTCTTCAATGGTTTCCGGTAAGTTGCATTTTAATAGGATACAAGGATTCAATTTTTAATTGTATGCTATACATCTTTACTTTACTATTAGTTATTAGAGCAGAGGCCTTTTATTTTTTCAATATCTTATGCAATTCAATACAATTAATTAATTCAGATTTATTCACTGGATCGATGCAGACGGCTTTTATTTTTATACACCTTTTTACTCTCATTATTATATATTTTTTAAATTGTATGCTATATAAGCAGAACTCGCAGAGCTTAGAATCATTTTCATTTCACTCTATTAACTTTTAACATTTCTATCAAAAATGTTTTATAAACCAAAAATGTCTGTTCTAAAATATCTAAACATGAAAGGACCTTAATTTCAGAAAAACAAACTCCCATTATTGATATATCTGAACAAAGTCCATCTCCACCAATAACAGCAGACTTGGAGCTTGAAGAGGCAATAAAAAATTTGGAAAATTCTCCAGATAAAGATTTGGGCAATTTTTTCCGAAGAATTACTTTGTTGAAGAGGAGAAACAGGAACGAACTAATGAAAGAACTAATCGCTATTATCATCACAAGGAAGAAATTAATAAAATTAATAAATTGGTCGACGAAAGACAATATTAGATGTCGCTATGGAAAAGCAGAAAGATTGCGAAGAGTTATTACAAATTTTCACTAGAAAATTTAAAATACAAAATTGATTTCAAAAGTTAAATTTAAAAAATTACATATTTTTTACATGCATTTATTCCTCCTACTACTAAATGGTAGCTCATAAATAGAATGAAGAACTAAAATTGTTTATTCGATCATCATGTGGTTAGCCTATGTGCAAGAAAAACAAGCCTTCATCTACCTGCAGGTATGAAGCGCTCAAATCCCAAATCATTGACTACTACACAGATAGTAAGGATACTAGGATCAGCAAACTTCTGGGGAAGAAACCTTTTGGCGACCAAAGACCGTCGCAGCTTTTGAGGGAAATGCGGAAGCTCGCAGGAAACCTATTCTCGGAGGACGTTTTGAAGTCAATGTGGATGAAACAGCTTCCGTACCTCATACAGGCAAATTTAATTACGAAAGTAGAACCATTAAATGAACTTGCAAAGATGGCTGACTGTATCATCCCACGGAATCCGAAGTTTTCAAAATCAAAGCAGCTGAACACGAATACTGCTGGTATCATTGGAAGTTCGCCAGCAAAGCGCGGAAGTGCGTACCCCCTTGCAAGTTTAAGCTACAGGAAAACGGTTCGGCACTACACTGATGGCGACCCCCGCAGTGCCAACTATCGCAGATCGCCACATCAGTTCGTTACAATCGGTCCAAGCCAAACAGCAAGAGGAATCAAGCCCTAGGTTATTTATAGTGGATCTTATAACTAAGGTAAATTTTTTAATTGATTCAGGATCAGACCTATCAAGATTACCTAAAACATTTATAATAACTGGGTCAAAGATTAATCGTAGAGTATGTTTATATTCGGCCAATAATTCTCCAATTGCTAGTTTTGGTTGTCGTAAGTTGTCCGTAAGCTTAGGTTTGGAAAGATCCTTTTCATGGTCATTCATAATTGCTGACACGAATCAGGCTATTATTGGCGCTGATTTTTTGCGCCACTTCAAGTTGATCATTAATCTTCATGGTTGGATGCAGATGGATTCAGTCAGCATGCTCTGCAACACAGCTTCCTCAAATGATCCACGCTTTATAGCTTCAATTCAAAATCCCCACAGGTTGAATATTCTGAAGGATATGTCATGACACTGAGCATGACACACATGAGCACTGACAAGATTTTACTTGTCCCAAAAGAACATATGGCCGTTGATGAACAAATAGTTCCCACCAAAGCGAGATCTAGTCCAAAACAGTACAATCCGAAAAAGCCTCATAAATGGGGTTACAAATTTTTTGTTTGGAGTGGAGTGTCCGGATTCAGCTACGACTTTGATTTTCATGCTGGACCAACCCAACTGCAAGAAAATCTCCCAGACCTAGGTGCCAGCAGTAATGTGGTAGTCAAACTTGCAGAGACCATACCAAAAAATCAAAACTACAAAGTTTTTTTCGATAATTGGTTTACCAGCATCCCTTTGCTAATATACCTTACAAAAAATGGTATTTTACCCCTTGGAACAATAAGAGGATTCAGCTTTCTAAGGAGTCAGATATGAAGAAATTGGGTCATTGATCATTTCTAAAGCGTACAGTCATCGTAGAAGGCGTTGACGTCGCTTTAGTTTCATGGTACGACAACAAAATAGTAAATACAGTATCAACATATGTTGGGAGCCAACCAACATCTGAGGTACAAAGATACCGTCGAAAAAACAAAGCTCATATCCAGATCGAGCGTCCGCAATCTCTTTCGCAATCGTTGCAATTTATAACTCGTACATGGGTGGCGTCGACTTACTTGATTCCATGTTAGGATATTATCGTATAAAGATTAGGTCCAAAAAAATGGTATAAACGAGTATTTTACCATTTTCTGGATATGATCTGAGTGAATAGCTGGATACTATCGAGGCGCTCATGTGAGGACGACATGTAACTTCCTCTTTCAGAATTTAAATTGGCTATTGCCGAAGTATTGACAAAAGCTAATATTCCACCTCAAAGAAAAAGGGGTCGTCCAAGCAGCTCTTTGCAACCGCAGATAGACCTAAAGAAAAAAAATACCCCTTTTCGGAAATGCCATCATAAGGAGTGAGGAAAGACAATTTGGGACATCTGCCTACGTGGAATACTGAAAGGCAACGTTGTAAATATCCGGACTGTAAAGGAAAGTCGATGGTCTAAACAAAGACCGTAACTGTTTTTATGCATTTCATACCGAATAAGAATAAATAAATAATTATTTTTATTAAAAGTTTACTTTTTATTACATATTTCATCATATTGCATACTTTGTATATGATTTTCTTACTGCGTTGTTGAATGTAATTATGTAATTGATTCACATTAAAAAAACATTTTTTTGTTTCATCTTTCCATAAAGCAAAATTGTTCGAAATATGTGACATCTTAAAAATGTCGTTTTTTTTTCTTAAACAGCGTCTCAGATTTTTTAAAATATTTTTTCCGTGCTTTGTATGGCAAAGTCTGTTGATGAGATTTATTTCAAACAAAACAAAGAAATCATGCAGTAAGGGGTTAAGAACAGCGAAATCGCAGCCCTATTACCCGAATTTAGAGGGCATGAAGATGATGTAACCAACTGGATTCAACGGATCGACGCAGTTCAGGCTACATACCAGATTTCTGACGAGGTTATGCATCTAATTGCAATGGGAAAGCTGACCGCTAGCATCAGGCAATGGTATAATTCAAAGCTGAGTTATGATACACTATGGAATCGAATCGGCTAAAAGAAGAAATGCTTACAACATTCGATTGTAGGCCAATGAAAGTGGCATTAACTAAAAGTCAATTAATTAATTAAAAGACGGAAGAAAAATGAAAAATTCTCCATTTACTTTACCGACAAAGTTACTCTGTGCAATCGTATAAACATGCCAGAACCAGAAGTCATAGATTATGTTATCGACGGCTTCAATGACCCAAACCGGCAATCTCAAGCCAGAATGAAAAGTTTCTCAAGTCTCAATGATCTACTAGTGACCTTAAAATTTGTAACATCAGAAGAAAGAAGCAGTACTGCTTCCGTAGCTTCTCGTACTCAACATCAGCCTGTGGAAAAAAATGGTTTTTCTGGTTCGCACCCACACAACTCTGCTGTACGCTGTTTCAACTTTAATTCAATTCGACACAGAGCGCCCGAATGCCGGAAGCCCCAGGATCCTGTTTCGAGAGTGGCTCGGAGCAATATCATCTGATTCAATTCCGAGACTGCCCAAAAAGAAGGTCTGCAGGAACACCGTCTAGAGCAGCCGCGGATTCGACGACTCTGAAAATCGAGGCACGCATCTTCACACCCGCATGTAGCCTCCCAATCAGCCTAATATTTGACCCTGCAGACAAGTACCATAGTTTTAGCGCATTCCTTGATTCGGGTAGCCGGTTTCATTTTTCCGAATCGACTGTACCCAAGTACGAAGCATTTCGGGTACGGGAGATTTTGTCGGAATACTTTGTGGAATTTGGAACTACAATAAGATTAAATGACATTGCATTGGATGTTAAGTTTTATGTTATCCCGATAAATGCTATGAATGATACGTGTTTGTTAGGACGCGATGTACTATTTAATTCAAAAATTAAAGTTACCATTGATCAGGGTGAATTAAAAGTTGAAAAATCACCCATACTTAACGAGTTTTTAGATATTGACGTTTTGAGAATTAATGTTAACGACTATGAGACTGATCATATCAATTTAAATTTGGATATCAACAACAATATAAGCTCTGATGATAAAAATGAGCTCGAACAGAATATAGTTTCACACTATATTAGCCCGAAACGACCGGAAAATCCCTAAATTAATTTACAGCGGGAAATATTGGTAAATCCAAATCACACACCATTCTACTTTTTGGCTCGATACTGTCTTCTTCAGAAAAGTTCGATGTAGAAAAGATACGAATATCTTAAGATGCCGTTTGGTTTGAAAAATAGCCCAGCAGTTTTTATGCGATTTGTTAATTCAGCTTTTCAGAATTTGATGGAGCAGGGGAAAGTGGTTATCTACGTCGACGACATTCTTATTGCCACCGAAACCGTCAAGGAAAACTTACAAATACTAAACGAGGTATATCATGTGCTCGTTTAGACACTCCGATTGGACAAATGCAGTTTCTTGAAATCCGAAATAATCTTCTCATGATACCTCGGTGATAAATCAGGAATTAGACCAAGTCCTTGCAATATCGAGTCCATCTCTAATTTTCCAGTACCGCGGACTTTTAAAATGTTACATAGCTTTTTAGGTTTATGCTCATATTTTCGTCGATTTATAGACAACTTTGCTTGCAAAGTAAAACATCTTTATGATCTATTAAAGATGGAAAAAACTAGTCGACACTTCCAAATGAGCAAAGAAACATTTAAATGCTTTGAACTTGTTAAGCAGTTAAGTGATGACATACGCCGCAGAAACAAGAGCGGAAAACACAACAACCAAACGCTTGCTAAGAACAACAGAAATGCGAGTCTTAAGATCCATAACAGGACACACACTATACGATATGAAAAGGAGGGAGGAAATTAGAGATACCTGTAAGGTTTCGGATGTTGTAAGATGGACCAGAGCAAGGAGAAGAGCGTGGAGAGACCATGTAGAGAGAATGGCCGACGACCGAATCGCAAAAATCGCCAAAGACCAAAAACCTAACAGCTCAAGACTCCCAGGAAGACCACCGAAGCGATGGTACGAAAGCTGGACATCAGCATCCCAGGACTAGGAAGTTGAAGAAAAACACAGGACTCTGAGTCCTAACGTAAGAGGAAGAAGAAGAAGAAGAAGAAGAACTTGTTAAGCAGCTTCTTACTTCATCTCTGATCTTCTGATACTTCATCTGATTTAGATATCCAACTACATTGCGACGCTAGTGCTATCGGCTTTGCGTCAGTTTTGTTGCAGATGCAACAGGATGGTCAGTTTCATCCCGTATTTTATTTCAGCAAGCTCACCACTCCTGACGAATCAAAGTATCACATCTTTGAATTAGAGGCATTATGTATCGTGTACTCTTTCCAACGTTTCAGATAGATAGATAGATAGATAAAAATTTATTGAACATTCCCATTAATAAAATTCACAAACAAAGTTAAGAAACATAACTCCCATGTCTAGCCAGATGTTCGGCTGGTTGCTCTTTGCCCATGATCTAAATAGGCGCGCTAAGTCGTCCATTACCTGGGCAGTGCCCTAACATGGACATTCCCGAGCTAGCCATACGCACGACAACGTCAGGAGAAAGTCTTGAAGTGACGGTTTTGGTTTTATTCGAGGGGCATTCATCAAGGAAAAAAGGTCTTCCTGAAGGGAAGCCAAAAACCCCTTTTGCTTCGACCTTTAAGTTTGATACTGTCAGCCGTGGCGTTAACCGTCGGCAGTTTCAACTAAATGACCAAATCCATCCGCCCCCGCCCCGATCGGTGCAAGGACCAGCCAACACCAGCCAGAACGAGGCAGGACGAACCCGTCAAGTCACGTTATGTTTGATTTGTGCGTTTCCAGCCTGCTAGAAACGACTGTCTGCAACTGGCAGGCAATGTTTGTTTGTCGTCACGTACTGTCAGGCACAAAATTCTCATAAAATATGAGAAGTCGCTTATACAGGGGACCATGGGTTGGGCGATCGTTTGCTCTTACTTGGGTGATATTTCGCGTGAGGACTGAGCCTTGCACTCCGCTATGATAAAATTTTTCAGCGATGGTATCTATACAGTGTGTCCAGTATAAAATGATGTACATGGGGATATTGGAAACCGTTAGAGTTACAGGGTGGACCAAATGGGGAAAAAGTTGCGCAATCAAGTGCCTATAAATAATCTGTCATCAACTTCTTTGAACTCGGAATAGTAACGGATATACAGGGAAAAAAAGAAAAAAGTGCGTTTTATAAAATCCTTTATATCGTGTTTATTATAAAAGATACAATAACGAAATTTTCAGGGTGGGGGTAAGAAATGAGCGTGAATTGAAAATAAAGTAAAAAATAATCTAGGCCCGCTATGTTCAATGAGGCCGAAGTCAACTTTTGTTTTTCTTATGGGCGCCATATTGAATTTCTGCACTTTTAAATTCCCCTTTCAATATGCTCTTCACCCATGTATAACATGTTTATGTTCGATCAAGATAAATAATTAAAACTAACAAAATTACGATTTAATGGTAGTAGGCATTGATATTTCTATTAATTATTACTTTAAATTATTAATGATCATACATCGAACACTGCAAAAGAACAAGAAACATTTTAGGATTAAAGTAGGTGTTCAAATAAGCCACCGTTTTCTCGCACGCACAACGTACATCGTCTCATTACTGCTTCACAGGATTTTCTGATCACTTCTGGGGTTATTCTGTTAACAGCATTGCCCCATGCAAAAAAATCACGCGGTGTTATGTCAGGGGATCTCGCAGGCCATCTTACTGGTCCCAGGTTGCCTATCTACTTGTTGGGAAATTCGTGATTTAAAAATTCTGTGATAATACGTCCATTACGTGGCAGCGCGCCGTCTTGTTGGAAATACAAGTTTTGCAGGGTAGCTACTGGAACATCCATAAGTGCTTCCGCTACGTTAGTTTGTAAGAGGTTCAAATATCTCTCGGAATTTAAGTTATCATTAAAAAAATGGTCCAATCACGTGGGTACCCACAATACCTAACCAGACGTTAAATCCAAACCTAACTTGGTGCCTAACTTGACGAACTAGCCGTGGATTTTCATCTGACCAAAAAACGGTATTTTTACGATTAAATAGTCCACATTTAGTAAATTGCCTCTCATCTGACCAAAGGACTTTTAAGGAAAAGTTTGGTATCTCGTTATTTCTTTGTATAAACCAGTGACAAAATGCCATTCTTCTAATCGCATCGCCATTCTGGAGTCCCTGGCAGGACCGTTCACGATAGGGGTGATATTTATAACGCTTTAAAATACTATTCGCCGTTGACCGCGCAACACCTGTCGGGGCTTCAATTTGTTGTAAAGACGTACGAGGTGTCTCAACCACGCTTTGCATTACCAAATTTTCTTTATTTTCGTCTGGAACTTTGTTTTCTTTACCTTAGCAAAACTTCGTAAGCTACAAGGTTGTCTTTCAGATGCCTAAACATAGTTCTACGAGGTTGTCGCCTTTCTGGATATTTATTTAAATACATTTCTTCAGCTTTCGCTTCATTTCGACGACAGAGAATAAAACACTCCAACATATCGTATTTTTCATAATTTGAAAAGTGATTCATTTTGAAACACACAATTAATTACAAACACTTGACAATAAATTCTACTTTGACAGTTACCTAGGTAATTAAAACAGACAACAAACGTCACTATGGGGAAATTGAAGAGAAATATCAATGCCTACTACCATAAAATCTTAATTTTGTTAATTTTAATTATTTATCTTGACCGAACATAAACATGTTATACATGGTTGAAGAGCGTATTTAAAGGGGAATCTAAAAATGCAGAAATTCAATATGGCGCCCATAAGAAAAACAAAAGTTGACTTCGGCCTCATTGAACATAGTGGACCTAGATTATTTTTTACTTTATTTTCAAATTCACGCTCATTTCTTACCACCACCCTGAAAATTTCGTTATTGTAGCTTTTATAATAAACACGATATAATTATGAAACTTTAACGATATAATTCGTTTTTAAAAAGTTTTTATTATTACAACGACAATTTATTTAGCTACTTAATTCCACAACGTGGTTACAAAGAATGAGTTCTCATGCAAAACAGTCAAATGAGGAAAACACTTCTGCTGACTCGTGGAATGTTGGAATATGGTGGTTTCCTAGTATTGTAGTTGCAGAGTCAGGTGGGTATGGCTATGTAACTATATAAAGGATTTTATAAAACGCACTTTTTTCTTTTTTTCCTTGTATATGCGTTGCTATTCCGAGTTCGAAGAAGTTGATGATAGATTATTTATAGGCACTTGATTGCGCAACTTTTTCCCCATTTGGTCCACTCTGTATCTTTAACGGTTTCCAATATCCCCATGTACATCATTTTATACTGGACACACTGTATAGTCGGCTATATAGGCCATCCCTTAGCTTCGTGCATTTCGGTTATTCTGGTGTATCTGTCAGCCGATAGGACGCCTCTTAGGAACCTATTTTGGGTCCCTTGAACACGTCGTCTCGTGGAATCACAGACAGAGTGCCAGACAGGGGAGCCGTAGGTCAGTATGGGCCTTATAGTGGAGGTGTAGAGCAGAAGTTTATTTCGAGGTGATAGGAAAGAATTTGGCGCCAGAAGAGAGTACAATTTTCTTCGGGCCATGGCAGTCTTTTGTACAGCATAGTCAACATGCTTATTGAAATGGAGTCGGGCGTCTAGTTTGAATCCCAGGTATTTCACCTCTTTTGTTGGTTTGATAGGAGTATTTTGGACCACGAGTGGTGATAAGATTTTATTGTTAGTGAATTTGCGCGAAAAGATAATAAGTTCCGTCTTCCTGGGATTCACTTAAAGTTTCCATTTCTCAAAATACGGCGTCAATAAACTCAGGTGATGTGCAATGCGAGATTTCGCAGCCTGAGCATAAAAAGACGATGCGTAGATAGCCGTATCATCAGCGTATAGTGCTATTTTTGTAGTGGGAAGTTTTGGAATGTCTGCTGTGTACAATGTATACAGCAGCGGCGAAATCACTGTACCTTGTGGTACTCTTGCCGCGATGCGTCTTTTGGCAAAAGTGGAATTCTCCACTTTCACCTGGATGGTACGGTTTTTTAGGTAAGACGCTATAAGGGAACCTAGGTAGAGTGGCAGTGAATGTACGGCAAACAACTTATACAGCAGGTCTGTGTGCCAGACTGTGTCGAAGGCCCTTTCCATATCGAGAAGCAGCATTACCGTACTTTGAAGCTTATTAAATGCTTCATAGGCATCCGCTGCGATCCTAGCAGTCTGCAGCGTTGTGTTGTGTCTTGCTCGAAAGCCAAACTGCTCATCCGGGATTAAACTTCGAAGCTCGGCTGCTGCCTGTAGTCTCGATAGGATAACCTTCTCGGTTAATTTGCCGAGGGAGTTTAGGAGGGAAATTGGCCTATAAGAGGCGGGATCAGTCGGGTTTTTGCCCGGCTTTAAGACAGGAATTATTACAGCGTTTTTGCAGTGCTGTGGGAAGTGCGGCAATTTAAGGACTGCGTTGACTATTTGTACTATTAGCACTATTAGTTTTCCGCGGTAAGTTTTTGAGGAGTAAATAAGGGATGCCGTCGGGCCCGGGAGCTTTTCGGCTAGGGAGGCGCTGAAGACACGATTGTATCTCCAACGGGGTTGTTATATAGGAATGCAAAATCGAGGGTGGTATAGGATACTTCCGTTCTACGAAAACAGCGATCTGTCTTTCTATTTCGTTATCCTGAAGGGCTGGTTGGACTTTGTGTACTTCTGCCAAAAAGTCGGCGAGCCGCTCACATTTGTCGCTGGTGGTAATGTAACTCCGCCACTCTTTTTCAAGAGCGGGGATTTGTTCGTAGCCTTTTCGTAGACTTCTCGACAGTTTCCACAAAGAATTGTTACGGGGAGATAAGTTTCGCAACTTTTCCGCCCAGGTAAAATTCCTGTATGCGGAAATTTCACTCTGGATGTCGCGTGCAAGTTCTGCTGCCCTTATGAGATCGGCAGATTGCCTGAATCGCTGCCAACGCTTCCTGATTCTATTTTTCGCCTTAATAAGGTTCAAGATTTTCTCAGGAAGGTTGTCGCGCCGCGGTCTGTTCGGAACTTTTTTGGCCAAAGCTTGCTGTGTCCGTTGTATATTCCTGGTCAGACCTTTTACCGCATGCTCTAGAGCTTCGACAGTATCAATCTGGCCCGGAATACACGTCAGGTCTTGTAGTCGTTTCCGATATTCGCGAAAATCGAAATTTTCGTATGAATATCGAAAGTCGTTCGTTTGTGTGCGCTTTAAATCCCTAATGTCGAGGTAAATGGGCAAATGGTCACTGCTGAGGGCGTCTATAACCACCATCTCCGTGAGATTGGCGAGTACTTTGGCTATTCCGAAATCAAGGAAAGATGGGTTCATTCCACTGTTTGGATAATGCGTTGGAGATGAAGTCGGCATAACTAGTAAGCCATTGTCGCGAACGTAGCTGGCTATGAAATTGCCAGCTGCGTTTTTCCGTCCAGGGTTATTAAATAGTGGATGGCGGCGTTGAAACCTCCCATAAGCAACACCCTATTGGTGTTTGAAAATAATGGATCAACGTCAGTGGCCTGTAAACGAGTAGAAGTAGAGTACCCACAGTAGATCAAAACACCATCATGAAGCTCAACTCCAACGTTCTCTATTACTGTCTGCCTGCATGACAGTCTCCTGTATGGGATCGTTGCTTTGATCGCTATGGCCACTCCACCCCTTAGACCGGGCCTATCGGCACGCTCGAGCCTGTACCCCCGGATTGTGATTCTGTCTCCGGGGCGCAACCATGTTTCCACGATTTAAAACGATTACGAGCGCATCGGGAGCATTTAAAGTCCCGGTGGCAGTTCCCGGAGACATGGCCCCAGCCCTGGCATCGACGACACTGTGTCAGGGTCTTCCGGTTTTTGCGGGTTTCCCACGAAACCCTGACACTGCACACCACCCTGGCCTCGGCGTTAAGCCTTCGGAGGGTTGCCTTGTCGCTAGTGACGACCAGGTAGAGCGGCCTGAAGACTGTCTTCATTTTGAAGACACTTCTCACCTCCAATCCTTTGTCTGTCAGATCCTCCTTTATGGCAGTCGGATCGACATTCCCCTCCAGGCCCCTCAGGACGAAGGCGTGTGTTTTTTGCGACGAAGGGGCATAGGTGTGGAACTGGCTCTTGTCCTCCTCCAGGGATCGTTTTACCGCCGCCCAGTCCATAATGCTGCTGCAGTACACGATTAACGAAGCCTTCGTGTACATCAGCGTGAACGGCTGACTGGTGATGGTTTTTAGACCACCAATCAGCATTGTGTGGTCGCTGGGTTTTCCAGCGATCACAATTGGCGGCGGCTTTTCTGCCCTCTTGGGCTTGTTTGCAACTGCTGTAGGGCTCTCAGCAATTGCTTCCCGTTCAGTCCCTACGCTGGTGTTGGGAAGTGTTGGAGGCTCATCCACGATTTTCGGCTGGATGGGCGTAAAGCGGTTTTTTAGCGTCGTGGCCTCTGGACCAACAATCAGCGTGCTTCACGCCACAGTCCTTCGCGGGACGACGAACCCGTCATCCGCTGCGCCCGCTGAAGTCGCCTGCGACACCCCTACAGCCTCCTCCATCGCTGATTTTTTTTGGAGCCGGGGTTGGTGACGCTGGCGATGTTGGGTCAGACTTGGGCACCCTACCCCTCTTCTTGGTCCTGGGCCTAAGAAAGTAGCTCCCTTGGGAGCCCTGGTCCGACTTGGATTCCAGAGAGCTTCCGGGATTCATTACACTTATCGCGCAAACCCGGTAGTTGCCCGATAAGGAATGTTCCAAACGTTGTCTCAAAAAACGCACAATATAATAACGAACACAATTTCAACTCGATTCCAACTGTAAAATATCGCACGATTCAGCTTCGCAGCACGTCCACACTCTGCAAGCAACGATGCGAGACTTCCAACGTTTCAGAATATATTTAAAAGGCATACAGTTCAAAGTTGTTACCGACTGTAATAGCTTAAAGCAGACGCTTGAGAAAAAGAACGTCAACCCCCGTGTCTTACGATGGACTTTGGTTTTGCATGAATTTGATTATTCTTTAGTTCCAATATATTCCTGGGTTTTTCAGTCAATTTTATTGTCACTAATTATGGTGTTATGTGATGAGCCCTGCGTTTCGTCCCGGGTCTACCTATTGGACTCGTCAGTAAGGCTTTAGGTAGACCCTGCCTTATACGCCAGACATCGGTTCTACGTGTTCGGACGTAAATGAACCGAGCCGGTATAGATCTTCTGCGGTGAGATATTGGCAACCCGTGTTGCCGATTAGCATTAGATTGAAAACCACTCGTTCCATTCTGCTTTTTTTCTCCCAAGCATCTATATCTTTTTCGTATATTTCTTTTTCCTGACTGTACTGTTAATTCATTCCAATATATTCCTGGGTTTTTCAGTCAATTTTATTGTCACTAATTATGGTGTTATGTGATGAGCCCTGCGTTTCGTCCCGGGTCTACCTATTGGACTCGTCACCTACCTAAAGCCTTACTGACGAGTCCAATAGGTAGACCCGGGACGAAACGCAGGGCTCATCACATAACACCATAATTAGTGACAATAAAATTGACTGAAAAACCCAGGAATATATTGGAATGAATTAACAGTACAGTCAGGAAAAACAAATATACGAAAAAAATTATTCTTTAGAGCATAGAAAGGCTGATCGGATGAAGCATATTGATACACTTAGTAGGTGTTCCATCTTGGAGGAGACAAAACCAGTGAGGCACTTGCGAGAACATACTGGTTCCCTTCTATGAGACAATCCGTTAAAGACCACATAAATAATTGTTTGGAGTGTCTGTTTTACTCTTCAAAAAGCAGGGCCAAAGGAATTTTGCATCCTATACCAAAAGGTGACGTACCATTTGATACTCTTCACTGTGATCATTATGGTCCACTCGAGAGAACAGGAAAGCAGGATAGGTACATTTTTGGAGTCATCGACGCATTTTCAAAGTTTGTAAAGTTATATCCTTGTCGAGCCACTAATGGTAACGATACTATACACCATCTCTCTACTTATTTCCATTTCTATAGCCGTCCCAATCGAATAATCGCGGACCGTGGATCTAATTTCCGTTCCGACGAATTAAAATGCTTTTTGGATCAGTATAATGTTCAACTCATTTTAATTGCTGCTGGCTCTCCTCGCGCAAATTGTCAAATTAAGGATCAATCGAGATTTGATACCAATGATATCTAAACTATCATTTGACGTGGATTGGTGGTTTATATCCTTGGTATTGCAGGTGCCTGTCGACGAGACAAACTAGCACATTTACAAACCAAAGATATTGGAGACTTAGGCAAACTTCCCTTAATTAAAATTTCTCACAACAAAACAAATAAGCCCCGCTCTCTTACGGTAACTGGCAAGTATTTAGAATATTACCGCAAATATTCAAAACAAAATAAACAAAACAAAAAGCGCCCAAAAGATTTTTCCAATCGTTTTTTCGTATGATATAGAAATAGAATGTGCTGTAAGCAAAATGTAGGTATTAATAAGATTGGTTCAATACATTTTCATATAGCTACATTTCTACAACTGCCTAATGCTAAGGGCATTACTTCCGAAGGACTTCAGCTTTGTGGTGTACCAAAAACCCACACTGGTGACCCCGACGTGATCCAGTAAGAGCCCAACGAATTTACAATTTGCAACCACGGATTTCCCAGCACAAAAATGGTTATAAAGGTAAGTTGATTTCTCAAGTTTTGTCTACCGATGAAATTTCTGGGGCCCATACTGGTGAAAATATTGGTCACACGTTAAGAGAAATATTAAATGAATGGGGAATCATGAATAAAGTCGTCACAGTTGTATCCGATAATGGAAGTAGCATAAAAAATGCAGTAAATGTACACTTGAAAAAACACAATCACCCTTGCGTGGCACACACTTTAAATTTATGCATTACCGACAGCATAAAAGAAAACGAGGATTTTTCATTAATTTGTAAAAGATCTCGAACACTAGTTTCGTATTTTAAACATAGTGTACTAGCTACAGAAAAATTGAAAGCAACACAGGTTCAAATGCGATTTCCGGTTCTTAAAATCAAGCAGGATGTTGCCACAAGGTGGAATTCAACTTTATTTATGTTAGAACGCCTTTTGGAGATTAAAGGTGCATTATCCGTAACACTATCCAGTCTGCCTCAAGCCCCACCTAGTTTAAACGCTACGGAGTGGAGTATTGTTTGGGACTGTGTACCAGTTCTCAAGCCTATCGAGATTATGACGTCAGTGTTATCTGCAGAAAAATATCCAACGATATCTATAATAATTCCGTTAATTAGAGGACTACAACACACTTTACAACATATAAATCCAACAACGGAGGTTGGCATAAAATTAAAACAGTCATTATTGGAGATGATAGGAAGAAGGCTTGCTCCACTTGAAAGAGACAAAATTGTAGCGAAATCCACATTTTTAGACCCCAGATTCAAAGGTCTAAGTTTTGGACTGGAAGAAAATGCTAAAGACGCTGAGACTTGGATAGTAGAAGAAGTGAAACAAATCGTTATAAAAAATAACACTGATTCTAGGCTCGAACCCGAGCCGAACCCTTTGACAGCGACATCCGATTCATCAAAGATCTTTGGGCATTTTTGATGATAAATTACTGAAAAAAAATCCGTTGTAACTCCGACAACAACAGCAATTTTGAGTGTAAGGCAATATTTGCAACTCCCTAATTTGGACAGAACAAAGTGCCCATTTCAGTTTTGGAGCCAAAATAAAAATATGTTTCCGGAACTTTATGAATTAGCTCAAAAGTATTTAAGTATCCCTGGAACGTCTGTTCCGTCAGAAAGAATTTTCTCTAAGGCAGGACAATTAACTAATGTTCGACGGAATCGCTTACTACCCAAAAATTTAAATCAGATTATTTGTTTAAATAGTTTTTATTCGTAGTAATCTTTTGCCTTTCATCAATGAATTATAATTGATTTTGTTATTTGCTAAGTTCTTTACGAGCTTTACTTATCTATTCAATATTTTTGTTCAAAATACCTACCCATTTTTTATTTTAAGTTTCAATTTTAGAAATTATGTGTTCTTATTTTTTTGTACTACAATATCTATAGGTACTTACTTGTTTTGTTGACAAATAAATTTTCGTTTTCTAGTTTTTAAATTAGGTATATAAGTTTTTATGTTTTGAATGAAACAATTTATTTAAATAAAATGTGTTTTTAATTTTTCATTTTTAGTTTAAGTTCTAAAAATAAGTGAATGACAATGTCTATTTTGTTAATAAATAAATCTTGGAACCAACGGAACAGAAAGGACAAAACGTTATACACAAACAACAGAACAAATTGCACTAAGACTAATAACACGAATAAGACACCCCCAAAACCCACTACACAACCCCCCCACCCAACTACTATACGAACGCACAAACATGACAAAGATCTCGGAAAGACTCATACAGCTACAGACAAAATGGACAAACAACCCCTACAACTGGACCATACTGAATCCCCTTTGTCTTACAAGACCAACCAGACAATCCCGCTTCCGTTTCCCTACATTAACGCTACTCGAACACTTACAAACGCAACGGACTAGTGGACAATAAAATAATTTCTTCTTGCCACCGAAATTTTATTTATTTAATAGTATTGTTAACCTAGAATAAGAGAATTTTCATATTTGTTTTTTATTTAGATTAAGACTGCATGTATTAAACAAGGGCAGAAAGACCGATTGGTCGATAGCCTTTTTTAGAAATAAAGATGTTTACTACTACTACTACTAAATCTTGGATTTTTATTATTTTTTCAATTATATAAACTGTTTTATTCAATAAAATCCTATTTTTTCTATATGGTCCCCAACGATAATTCGTAATTAGTTGTTTACTTCAACATATTAATTAAGGTTCTTATTTTATTGCGATTCATAAATTCAATTTAAACATCACAACACATTATTTAAAAAATTTAACAAAAACAATAATATGTAACGAATATATTTATTTAACATTCAGTTATCAGTATCAGTTATCGATACTCATTCAAGTATTCGATTCCAAGATGTACTCGATTCCGTAATATTGGATTCTCTAAAGTATTCGATTCCGCCCATCACTGGTAGGAACCGCAGCCAATCCAGAGCCTCCCGCGCAAACAAAGGTCAGTCCGCATGTTTTTACCACGAGAAATATGGTGAATCAGCAAGAAAGTGCACACTGCCATGTTCTTGGGCGCGTCGACCTTCTCGTCCACAACCTCAGTCAGCCGCTCCTAATCAGGAAAACTAGGTCGGACATCTTCAGTCGCCACGGTTCGAGAAGATGCCGCCGCCAGTAACCGTCTACTTGTACGTGACAAGAATACCGGTATGTCATTTATCGTTGATACTGGGTCCGTTATATCATTATTGCCTGCAACACTCACTCGTTCCGTTTCAAAAGTCAGCACACATGCCGCATCGAACTACAAACTGTACGCAGCCAACAACACAGAAATAAATACTTATGGACAGCAATTACTAAACGTGGATCTCGGCCTACGCCGCCTCTTTCGTTGGCCATTCACGGTAGCAGATGTTTCACGTCCCATGCTCGGAGCAGATTTTCTCAACCACTTTGGACTATTGGTAGATCTTAAAAACAAAAAGCTCATCGACAGCACCACAACTTTAAGCAGTAAAGGAGTACTATTTGCACACACACAAGGAAATACATGCACTATATCCGGAAATACTCCATTTAAAAAAATTTTGGACAAATTTTCAGATTTAACTGTTTCTTCCAAACCAAGCATCTTAAATCCTTCACATGGAATCTACCACCATATAGAGACTACTGGTCCACCCTTAGCTGACAGAGCTAGAAGGCTGTCTCCCGAAAAACTGAAGCTAGCAGAAGCGGAATTCAATTTTATGGTAGAACAAGGTATGTGCAGTCCATCAAATAGTCCTTGGGCCAGCCCACTACACTTAGTACCCAAGAAAAATGGAGACTGGCGCCCTTGTGGTGATTATCGTCGTCTTAACAGTGTCACCCTACCAGACAAATTCCAATTGCTCACATTCAAGATTTTGTACACAAATTGCAAGGCACCAAAATATTCAGTTCACTAGATCTTGTAAGGACATATAATCAAATACCTCTACTACCAGAAGATCGTCCCAAAACCGCCATCATAACGCCATTTGGTGTATTCGAGCTCAACGTAATGACATTTGGCTTATGTAATGCAGCTCAGACTTTCCAACGATTTATGAATCTATTGCTACACGACCTCAAGTGTGTCTTTTGTTATATTGACGACATACTTGTAGCTTCATCAACTCTTGAAGAACACATAGAACATCTCACTCAAGTCTTCAATCGACTGAGACAATACGGCATATCTATTAATATCGCCAAGTGCCAGTTTGGAAAATATGAAATTAACTATCTGGGATACCTGATAAATGGTGAAGGAACCAGACCGTTACCCGAACGAGTAGCCTCAATACAGGAATATCCTCAACCAGCTACCATTGCCTATATGCGACGTTTTTTAGGCGTTATCAATTTCTATAGGCGTTTTATCCGAAATGCTGCCTGTACACAAACACCACTTCATGCATTACTAGCTGGCGCTAAGAAACGTGACAAACGTCCTATAAACTGGGCGGATGAACTTAAAGAAGCTTTTGAACAATGCAAGCAACAACTGACTACAGCCTCTTTACTAAACCATCCCAAAGATAATGCACCATTAGCTCTTTACACCGATGCATCGGATACCGCCATGGGTGCTGTGCTAGAACAACACAATAATGGTTGCTGGGAGCCACTAGGATTCTTTTCAAAGAAATTCAGCAAAGCTCAGTCGAGTCATAGCACGTACGATCGTGAACTACTAGCTATTTACACCAGTTTGAAATTCTTCAGATTTATGGTAGAAGGCCGACAGTTAATCATCAAGACCGATCACAAACCGCTCATATTCGCCTTCCGGCAAAAAGCTGAGAAAGCCACTCCAAGACAACTCAGACACTTGGACTTTATAGCCTTCAGAGAAGAGTTCACGACTCACATAGTCCACGTATCTGGTGTTCAAACGTCATTGCTGATGCACTTTCTCGCATTGATGCAATAGCTTTTCTTGTCATAGTCAGTACAGCAGAACTATGTCAAGCACAATAATCTAACGAAGAACTATCGGAGCTTAAACAGAACAGTACATCGTTACAACTTCGACCACTTCGTATTGACGACTCAAACGATATTGTTTTTTGTGACATATCTCAACGAGAAATACGCCCTTATTTTCCGAAGTCTCTCAGAAAAAAAATATTCCACGTGACTCACCGACTAGCTCATCCAAGCAAGCGATCAACACTCAAGCACATTCAAGCTCGATTCGTATGGCCAAGCATGAACAAGGATATCTCGTTTTGGTGTCGCACCTGCTTACCATGTCAACGAAGCAAAGTTCACCGTCATCACAAAAATACTCCAGAGCACATCCACGTACCACACGTGCGTTTTGACCACGTACATATAGATATTGTAGGACCACTTCCATTATCTCATGGATACCGGTACTGCCTTACAATGATCGACAGATTTACCAGGTGGCCAGAAGCAGCACCCATTCAGGATATCACAGCTGAGTTAGTAGCTTCGACCTTCTTTTCGTGCTGGATAATTCGTTTCGGCGCTCCATCAACCGTTACTACCGACAGAGGAACTCAATTCGAATCAAGAATATTCAAAGCCCTCAGTACACTGATAGGCAGTAAAAGAATTCGCACCACCGCATACCATCCTGCAGCGAATGGCTTGATTGAACGATGGCACCGCTCTATGAAAGCAGCCATAATGTGTCACAGCACCAAAGACTGGGTCCACTTTCTTCCTACAGTCCTTTTGGGTTTGCGAGCCAGTTACAAAGATGATCTTAATGCTTCAGCAGCTGAGCTCATATATGTTTTTCATCATGATATCATGATAGTGATGCTGCAGGTGACCCCTCTTCATTTACCCAGACGTTACGAAACTTTATGAGGACTGTCCGTCCAACAGCAACGGCACACCACACAAGCAGCAAGACATGTTTTGTTCATAAGGACCTATCGACCTGTTCTCATGTTTTTGTGCGACACGATGCTGCCAAACGACCTCTACAACCTCCCTATCAAGATCCCTTCTCCATAATTGAAAGAATTTCGGACCACATCTACAAAGTCGACATCAATGGGGAACATGCCACGGTCTCTACCGAAAGACTGAAACCGGCCTTTTGCGAATCAGAAGCCGCTACTCCAGTACCTTCATCAGCGATTTCTTCCACTAGTCAGCCTCGCATTGGCCCTTCATCGGTGAAGAAAATCACTTGGGGGGAGTACATGTAGCGACCTATATTCACGCCTGGGGTTGGAGAGCCGGCATCGGCGACGGGCAGTCCGTCAACGCCGAAGAGAGGAAGAGGACACACGGTGGTTCGCGTCTGGCAAAAACACACGTTATCAATTCGTTGTAATCTTCTGGACAAACGAACTCTATTGTTTGTGGTGTACCAAAACCCACAGAACAATGTAGCGACCAGGTATGCAGACCACTGCGCAAGCCGGTGTAAGGCTGGTTGCGGTGACTGAATAGTGACAAGACTGACGGGTGCCAAAAGGGGGGATTAGAAAAATTTTGTTGTGGTTGCATGTTGTGTAGCAAGATGAAAAACAGAAATAAAGGAAAAACGTAAAAAACCGGCTACAATTTCATAAATACTCAACTGATATTATAATTTATTTAATGGGCTACAAAATAATATACAATATTATGTAAAAACAAATATATGTTCCAATTGCTGTTGAAAGCTCCAATGAAAATCTTTTACCACGACAAACCAACACAATGGAAAATATTGCTGTGGACTTAAAAAGCCTTAACAGGTCTATCATAATACAGAATTGTACAAACTGTACTTTCAATATTACAGGCCTAAACTAAGTTAAAGTGTTTTTAGTTGCTTAATAAAAGTTGACCAACTACTATACGAACGCACAAACATGACAAAGATTTCGGAAAGACTCATACATCTACAGACAAAATGGACAAACAACCCCTACAACTGGACCATACTGAATCCCCTTTGTCTTACAAGACCAACCAGACAATCCCGCTTCCGTTTCCCTACATCAACGCTACGCGAACACTTACAAACGCATCTGACTACTGGACAATAAAATAATTTTTTCTTGTCATTAGAATTGGAAAGTTTATTTAATAAGATTGTTAACCTAGAATAGGAGAATTTTCATATTTGTTTTTTGTTTAGATTAAGACTACATGTATTAAACAAGGGCAGAAAGACAAGGGTCGATAGCCTTTTTTTAGAAATAAAGATGTTTACTACTACTTCTAAAAGTTGATTATAAAAATGTTGGTTTCAACTGGAAACACGTATGTTCTTTTTATGACGTATGTATGTTGCATACTTTGCATGAGTTATGTGACAGTCCCCATGGATTCCGCTGTATCAGCAGCCACGGAATACCGCTGATCACCATTTCCAAGTATCATCATGTCTTGTCTTTCTCAAACAGTAAAATCATGTTAAAGTCAGTCAGAGTACAACCACGCTACAGTACAGTTGTAATAATTAGAAATAAAGTTAGTTTTTAAAAACGGTTTGTCATTCTTCAAACAGTTAACTCATGACATTTGCGCTTTTTAAAAATATCGTGTTTTGCGTGTGGCAACATCGCAAAAGCAGATAACTAGGCCATTAAAACGACTAAGAGACTGAACTTGTAAGAAAGTGATAATTTACAAATTGTGTAAAACATTGAAAAAAAAATGATGAAGGAAAAACAGAAAAATGGACAACAGAAGTCGCATTTAGACAGTTCGTCTCATTCATTCACTCATTTATACGTTAACAATACAAAACTCGCTAACATGACAATGGGCAATTTATTGAAGAGCGCCTTATTAGCCACCACCCGCAGTCTTTGTCGGTAAGTCACAAGGACGGCTTTGTTTATTACTCCCGAGACAACTTTCCCAGATGTCTAGAATCGAGGGGCGAACTCAAAACCTAACTCCTCCCAATGCTCTAATCCGGGAACAAACTTGACCCAACCACTACCCAATCTGGGGGTGGGAACATTGTTATAAATAAGAGAAAAATTATTCGTAATGCAATTAGTCCCTGCTTAAAACAGAAATTTGGAAACGCGTTTTGCGGCAAACAGCGTGTACGCCAAAACCATTGAAGCGCCTCCCACTCCTCATGCATGAGCCCTTTGGTTGGAATGGATACTGTCAGAGATACGAGTATTTGAGACGGATGAATGGAGAGAGAAAAAAGAAAACCGGTAAGATTTTGACGTTGCCAGAAAAAAGTAAAGTTTTTATGTACAGACATCTCGGTGGTTTTTTTAACGAACCCGTCGACGGCCCTTTGAAACGGGTAGTTTCTTTAGGTGCACGACACAACATTTGGCGACCGTGACAGGACATTTTCTGAAAAAAAAATAGTGGAACTTTTCGGTCTGTGCATAGGCACCTGTGTAACTCTGAAGAGGGGGTGGAAAATCCGTACCAGCGTAGTTGAGTTTCGCAATCTTTTACCGGGTTTCGATGTTTGTCGTTTTAACCTCGAAACTTTGAGTGATTTTGAATCGGGTTTGCAAAACATTTATCATGGCTACGGGACTTGAAATTACAAAGAAAAGCCGTACCGCGTACCAGAGTGCGTTTACACGAATCGCGAACGAACTAGAAGTGGAGTTACAGTCGGAAAATCCTGACAAAGATTCAATACAAGTTCCCCTCGAAATGTTACAGTCAAAATTCGACTGTCTGAACAAAATTGACTGTGAACTGTTTGACCTATTGTTGGAAACGTCGACAGTCGCCGAACTTGAAGCTGATAAGAAAGCTGTGATGTCTATACCAAGAAATTCACTACACTGCGGCTGAAATGTAACTCTTCTTGAATCAGGCGCCCTAACGGGAAGTAGTGACAACAGAGGGGCTGATGGAAGAAGTATCGTCAGTTTCGAAGATAACCACACAGGTATGCGTAAATTTAAACTTCCTCGTATTGAGTTCAAACACTACGACGGTAGCATTATAGGCTGGTTGGCTTTTTGGGCTCAATTTAAAAAGGTTCATCAAGATGAGAGTATAGACAACCATGATAAAATTGAATACTTAATTCAGGCAACTTTACCTGGAAGTCGAGCCCGACAACTTGTTGAAAGCTATCCTGCCATGAGTGAGAACTATAATAAAATTATAGAAAGCATGCAAAGTAGATTCGGCAGGGAGGATCTTCAAATAGAGGTATATGTTAGGGGGTTATTAAAGTTGATTTTAACCAACACAACCCCTAAACAAAAGTTGAAGATAATCAGTCTGTATGATCAAATTATCAAATTGAAACTCAGTTGCGAGCTTTGGAGACACTGGGGATAACAACTGATAAATGTTCGGTCATATTGTATCCATTGATAGAGTATTGTTTCCCCAGGATTTACTTAGGGTCTGGCAACGTTCAGCTATTTTTAATAGCCCTGCTAGTGGTGAGGACCCAACTAACTCTTCGCTAGAAGTTCGTCTAAAGCGACTTATGCTTTTCCTCAAACAAGAGGTGGAAAATGAGCCGCGCATTAGTTTAGCAACTGAAGGTTTTGGTTTAGCCGGTGGTACGAGGTCATCTGGAGGAGACTATGCTGCACAAAGACGGGGAAAAGACAGACTTCATAACGAACCAACTGCTTTGGGTCTTGTTAATGCAGACAGTAGTCGCACTAGTCACTGTTTGTTTTGTTCAGGTACTCACTTGTCCGAAGCCGGTTTTAAAGCCCAAAGAATGAGCTTGGAACAAAGGAAAGAAGTGGTTGCTAAACGGAGAGCCTGTTTTCGTTGTCTGAAAATTGGTCACCAGTCGAAACAGTGTAGGGGCAGGATGAGATGTTTGTTATGTGGTCGTACTCACGTTTCTTTAATGTGCTCAAAGCTACCCGCCACAACTAAGCAGGAAGGTGGAAATGACAAGCAGGGTGAACCATACACGACGGACGAACCAAATGGTAGTCATCTTAACGAACATACGCTAGCTAATCACATGTTTACTCAAGTATTTTTGCAAACGCTGCGGGTGTTACACACAGATCCTTGTTACACACAGATTCCATTGCGGCATCTCTGAAACATACTGAGAGTAATTCATTCTTTTCGAAATACGCAAATAAATATTGTTGTCGAAAGAAAACAGTGCCTAACTTGTTGCACACACCGTTTCCCATTTGTGTCATAGGTTAACATAGTTGATGCTAAGGAATCACTTTTAACACAAATCCTAAACCTGGTGGCCGATTACTTGGATTTAGGCAACAATGCCTTGGGTGCCAATTTAAGGCCTACAATGTGTGAAAGTACACATAATTCCTTTCTAGCGTATAATTAGGCACTCGCCATGACGTCATTCAATATTTTGTGTAAAATTTGACACAAAATAAGGGAATCGTGACTTCACAACGACGTCGGCTTTGTAACATTTCCTTTTTAGGAATAAAATGCTCACTGGGTAATCACCTCATCATATAAAACTGCACCAACCGTTGCAATAGAGGCCCTCTCAGGCATGATTTCTAGAGATCTGTTAACAAAGGAGAGGATTGAAGTAATGCAAAACGGGAAAGAGCATAAAAAGAGGACAGCATCAATACGATTACGCTATGGCAAAACAGATGGGAACAGTATACAGGCTGGTCTAAAACCTTTATCTGAAACGTTACCAAATGGAAGGAATATAAGCTCGGGCATACTAATTACTACTGCACCCAGGCATTCACAGGCGACGGAGTTTTTGGTTCCTAGCTTAAAAAAATAAAGAAACAAAGCAGTGATGACTAAAGCTCGGATTAAAGGCAAATTGCCTTTTTTTGCCTATTTTCCTTATTTAAAGCATTTATTGCACGTTTTGCCTTTTTTCAAGATTTTCGGTTGCGTGTACTACCATTTATAACTTATAACAATGATTTTTCATCATTTGATAACAGTTCAACTTAATCTAAAAAAAAGGTTGACAATTAAATCTTAATGTTAATCAATCCGAGCAGGTTGGTTCAGTTGCGCTTGTAAGTGTTCAAGTAGTGTTTCTGTAGAGAAACGGAAGAGGGATTGTCTGGTTGGTCTCGTAAGGCAACGGGGATTCAGTATGGTCCAGTTGTGGGGATTGTTTGTCCATTTTGTCTGTAAATGTATCAGTCTTTCTGAAATATTTGTCATATTTGTGGGTTCGTACAGTAGTTGGTTGGAAGGGTTGCGCAGTGAGTTTTGGGGATGTCTTATTTTCGTGATAAGTCTTAGTACGATTTGTTCAGTGGTTTGTATGTGCCGTTTGGACTTTTCCGTTGCGTTTGTTCTGATGATATGTCCGTAGTCAAGCAGGGGTCTACATATTGATTTGTATATTTGTGTTGCGGTTTTTGTGCTGATTCCTGTGTCTTTGTAAGTTAGCGATCTAAAGTGTTTCGTCCTTTGGATTACTTTCGTTCTAACGTTTTGTGCGTGTCTAGTAAATCTTAGTGCTTGGTCAACTGTTATCCCTAGGTAGTTTATTTCTGATCTGGGAGTAGTTCTATTCCCGTCTGCTAGTATTGTCGGCGAGTTGTCTTTAATTTTGTGGTTTGGTAAGAGTAGCTGTTTTTTTTGTTGCGTTTGGTATTAGTCTCCACTTGTAGAACCATGTCATTGTTTCTTCTGTCAGCGTTTGAAGTTTTCCAACAGCTTTAGCTGTTGTTTTGTCGTGTACAATCAGTGTCGTGTCATCAGCGTACTGTAAAATGTAGGAGGATTTGTCTATGTGATTTTTGTCAAGTTGGTTGTGGTTATATATGTCATGGCAGTATAAATTGTATAGAAGGGGTGATAGAGGTGAACCCTGCGGTAGTCCTTGCTCGGGTGAGAACAAAAACGAGAGTGAGTTATCTATGCGTACTTGTAGTTGTCTGTTTTCGAGTATGTTCCTGATTGTGAAGAGTAAATATTTTGGGGTGTTAAGTAAGTGTAATTTGTATAATAGTCCTTTGTGCCATACGCTGTCAAAAGCCTTGTCTATGTCCATAAAGAGACATGCTGATTTTTTGTTTTCAAGGTGTGTAGTTTGAATGTTGTTAGTTAGTACAAACAGAGTGTGAGCAGTTGAGTGATTGGGTTTAAAACCGAATTGGTATGGTGGTATGTGTTGTCCAATTAATTGTTGTAGTCTATTCTTTATAATGTGTTCAAACAGTTTGCTCAGTACAGGAAGTAGTGTAATGGGTCTAAAGTATTGTATTTGTGTGTTGTTTAGTCTCGTTTTTGGGATGGGAATTATTATTCCCGATTTCCAAGTCTCTGGTATTATGTTATTTTTTATTCATTTATTGAATAAGTTAAGTATAGTTTTGTGCGTTTGTGCAGTTAAGTTTTTCAAAACTTTACTTTTTATATTGTCTTTTCCTGGTGCTGTGTTTTTCATCCGTGCAAGTGCTTCGTCGTATTCTACGTCCGTAATCAATTGATGTGTGAAGTCTCTGTTAAAGTAGTTTTCGTACCAATCAGTTATTCTAGTCCAATTCTGGTCATCAAAATTAGGGTTCGTTGAAATTGCGAAAGCTCCCTGAAAATGTCTGGCAAATGCGTCTGCTTTGTCTAGTTCGGTGCCGTTTTCGTTCTTTGTTTTATTTTTTACACAAAAGCAAGTGGTGTGAATTCTAGTTTTGAAACATTTTCGGAAAAAAAATTATAATGCCTAAAAATATGTGCTCTGAGATAAGTGTATGGATTCGACCACCCTCGGGCCTTTCCCTAGAAGGAGATGGAGTGTTTTGCAAACCTTGCGGCAAATCGGTAAGTTTCATTTATAGTTTTTCAAAGTGGAATTTCTAATTATTATTTTGTTTAATTTAATCCAAAAAAAAATCCTGGAAGAATAGCCAGTCAAATGTGAAGGTAGAAACAGCTATACATACAAACTGATGAGGGTGGAGAAAGACACCGAAACGTATTTGTGACATTTTAAATAATAAACAATAAAATTGACTGGAACCCAGGAATTTTTTTTGGATTAAATTGAAATACAGTTAGGAAAATATACACAGTAATTTTGTTTAATGTCCAGTTTTCATGTACTAAAAAGGACTTCATTGATCATAATTGTGGAGCGCCTCTTCATAAAAGGAATACTGAAAAGAATAACTCGACTAGATTGTTTCAAACTCCACTGAGAGAAAGTTTAGGCTGTTCAAAAAAACGAAGGAAGACAATTTTAAACTTGAATTATGTCAGATGATGGTCGCAAGTAACATTCCTATAAATAAAGTTAATCATCCTAGTTTTAAAGCTTTTTTCAGAAAGAATTTTAATAAATCTGTGCCGGATGAGAGCACATTGAGAAAATTAACTTTAGACAAATGCCATATTGAATGTATTTCAAAAATTAAAGCAGAGTTGGAGGAAACATTTTTATATATTATTGTTGACGAAACGACAGATGTATGCGGCAGATATATAGCTAATTTGATGGTTGGAATTTTGAGTGAAAATTTTTTCAAATAGACCTTATTTAAATGCTGTTAAAGAATTAGAAAAAACTAACAATTTAACTATTAGTAGATTTATACAAGACAGTTTAACAAGCCTTTTCTTACCCAATGCCATCGCAACCAATAAAATAATATTAATGCTTTCAGATGCTGCCGCAGATACAGGGTGAGTTTTTTTCGATGACCAGTACAGGGATCTTCGGAACTATAGCAGTTACGAACAAGGTCAAATGGACAAAGAATTGTAGTTTTGCATGCTCTACTCGAACCCAATTTTATTTTTCTAACATTTGACAGCTGTCAAGAGATATTTGGGAAAAACTTATTAATGGTAAATTTTTAAATTATTCCTAGCTCCATTAATATTAATTTGACAGGAAAACATTAAATAAAAAACTTGTAGGAAATTGTATTCCAAATAAAATGGCATAAGACATTTCTCCAAAATAATCTGTCATTTTTGACATATGACACAAAGTTGAGTTTTTTTAAATGGCAACTATACTTGATTTTTACTTTACCGAATAGAGCATTTTATTACGATTTCTGTGATATCTCACATCGTTCGGTTTTTTTTTCGGAAATAAAGTGTCTGCGAACAATTTATACTTTTCCAATTTGGTTGATCGAATTTAGCCATGGAAAATAGTATAAGACATAGCATTGTTTCCATCGCAACAAATAATAACAGTATGCTTCAGTATTTATTTTGACAAATACGTTAAAGTTGGCAATAACTTTATTATAACTAAGACGGCTGCTCATTTAAAGTATTTATTATAAAAATTAAATCATACCAATAATAATTAAAATTTAACTTTAGAAACTTTAATTTTTATTATAAAACATTTTCAAAAAGTCCACCATTATTATCAATACAAACATTGCAACGCTTTAAAACTGAATAAATCGCTTTTCTGGCGGAGCGACCATCAATATTTTCAAATGCTCTAACAACAGCTTCTTTAAGTGCATTTAAATTGGAATATTTGTTTTTGTAAACTGTGTTTTTACGGCTCCCCACAAAAATAAATCCAAAGGTGAAAGATCCGGTGATCGAGGTGGCCATAAAACAGGGCCGTTTCGTCCAATCCAAGCCCCAGGAAATGTTACGTCCAGGAGATTTCGCACTTAGGAAAAATTATGCGGAGGCGCGCCGTCATGTTGAAACCATTGCGGCTTTCGTCATATTTCTAAATCTACGTCGTCCAACATAAAATCCAGGTTATTCCGGAGGAATTGTAGATACCGACCCATTTAACGTGCCTTCAAAAATAAATGGTCCAAGTATTTTTGAACCTACCATTCCGCTCCAAACGTTAAACCCAAATTAAATTTGTGGTCTTCTTTGCTCAACGTGGTGGGGATTTGTTTGATTCCGAAAATGTTCATTGTGTCGATTAAACATACCACAATTTGTAAATCGAGTTTCATCGGTCCACAATATTTTATAAGGGAATTGGATGTCTTGTTGGCATTTGCTTCGGAACCATGTACAAAAATTCACACGCAGCTCCGCATCCCCTGGATGTAAGGTTTGGGATACTGATAATTTATACGGATGGAATTTGTGTTTGGGAAGTCCCGGATTCTGCTGCGATCTCTCTGGTTGAAGTCTGTGGATTCTGGCTTATAATCGTTTTGTATAATCGCTTGAATGTCGAATAATTGTTGCGAATATAATCGCTTGAATGTTTTCAAGGACGGTTGACGACGGTCAAAATACCTCTCAAAATAGTAATCAGAGGTTCTCGTCCAGTATTTTTCTCACATCTAATGTAGGTTTCAATCATGTCGCGCTTTTCTAGATTGGAAAAATTCATTTTTACAATAAAACTAACTTAGATTTCTAAGTTGAATTTAAACTTGGATGTCAAAAATTGAAAGGTGATGTTATTATTTGTTGCTATGGAAACAATGCTATGTCTTATACTATTTTCCATGGCTAAATTCGATCAACTAAATTGAAAAAGTATAAATTGTTCGCAGACACGTTATTTTCGAAAAAAACCTAACGTATGATATATCACAGAAATCGTAATAAAATGCTCTATTCGGTAACGTAATAATCAAGTATGGTTGCCATTTAAAAAATCTCAAATTTGTGTCATATGTCAAAAATTACAGTTATTTTGGAGAAATGTATTATGCCATTTTCTTTGGAATTCAATTTCCTACAAGTTTTCTATTTAATGTTTTCCTGTCAAATTAATATCAACGGAACTGGGAGTAATTTAAAAATTTACCATAAATAAGTTTTTCCCAAATATCTCTTGACAGCTGACAAATTTTAGAAAAATAAAATTGGTTTCCAGTAGAGCATGCAAAACTACAATTCTTTGTCCCTTTGACCTTCTTCGTAACTGCTCTAGTTCCGAAGATCCCTGTACTGGTCATCGAAAAAAACTCACCCTGTATGTTAAAAGCTGCAACAAATTTAAAAGTTTTTTTATCCTAGCTTAATTCATTGCACTTGTGTTGCTCACGGCGTGAATAGAATTGCCGAGGAAATACGAAATCAGTTTCCCCTGGTCTGCCTATTTAATAAATTTGATGAAAATAGTTTTCTTGAGGGCTCCATTAAGAGTACAGTTTTATAGAGAAACACTACCCGGGGTCCCTTTGCCGCCTGAACCAGTAATTACAAGATGGGGAACTTGGCTTGAAGCAACATTTTTTTTATTATGAACACTTCAGTGGAACAGAGCTAATGATGTCAGAACTTGAAAGTAGTACCTCCGAAGCAGTTAGAGAAGCCAAAAGGATTTTGAAAGATCGAAAACTAAAACAACAGCTAGCTTATATAAATGAAAATTTTAAAGTAATTGTAAAAACTATTACTTTGCTGGAAAGACAGAACATATCTTCATTTGAATCAATTAAACTAACAAATAACTTAAAGGTAACAATTAATTCAGCACCCGGAAGCATTGGTCAGATTATTTCCAGAAAAATGAAAAATGTTTTTGATAAAAATGAAGGCTTTTCACTATTAACTAATATTTCTAAGGTTTTGAATTGAGAATTTTCTGATGATTTGCAAATTGATCCTGATATATTATCCAGCCTCAAATTTGCTCCAATTACATCTGTTGACGTCGAACGATCTTTTTCGATGTATAAACTTATTTTAAGTGTCAGAAGGCTTAGCTTTAAGACCGATAACATAGAAAAGCACTTAGTTGTAGCTATAAATGAAAAAAGAGTAGTAGAAAACATCTTTATTTCTAAAAAAAGGCTATCGACCTATCGGTCTTTCTGCCCTTGTTTAATAAATGCAGTCTTAATCTAGATAAAAAAACCAATATGAAAATTCTCCTATTCTAGGTTAACAATAGTAGTAGTAAACATCTTTATTTCTAAAAAAGGCCATCGACCTATCGGTATTTCTGCCCTTGTTTAATACATGCAGTCCCAATCCAGATAAAAAACAAATATGAAAATTCTCCCATTCTAGGTTAACAATGTTATTGAATAAATAAGATTTCAGTGGCAAGAAGAAATTATTTTATTGTCCACTAGTCCGTTGCGTTTGTAAGTGTTCGAGTAGCGTTAATGTAGGGAAACGGAAGCGGGATTGTCTGGTTGGTCTTGTAAGACAAAGGGGATTCAGTATGGTCCAGTTGTAGGGGTTGTTTGTCCATTTTGTCTGTAGCTGTATGAGTCTTTCCGAGATCTTTGTCATGTTTGTGCGTTCGTATAGTAGTTGGGTGGGGGGGTTGTGTAGTGGGTTTTGGGGGTGTCTTATTCGTGTTATTAGTCTTAGTGCAATTTGTTCTGTTGTTTGTGTATAACGCCCTGCCCCCTCTGTTCCGTTGGTCATGAGTACATGTCCAAAGTCTAGCAAGGGTCTACAAATAGCTTTATATATTTTGGTGGCGGTGTTTGTGCTAATTCCTCTGTCTTTGTAGGTTAGTGATCGGAAGTGTTTCGCTCTCTTCATTGTTTCTGCCCTGATGATTCGCATGTGTTTAGTGTATCTAAGTTTGTGGTCGATTGTGATTCCAAGGTATTTTACGTCGTTTTTTGGTTGTGTCGTTTGGCCGTCTGCTGTTATTGTAGGGGAATCAGCGTTGAGTCTGTGGTTTGTGAGCAGAAGTTGGTTTTTTTGACGCGTTTGGTGTTAGTCTCCATTTATAAAACCATGTCATTGTGTTGTTTGTTAGTGTTTGGAGTCTTTGCGTTGCTCTCTCAGTAGTTTTGTCATGTACAATAAGTGCCGTGTCGTCTGCGTATTGTAATATGTATGCCGATCTGTCGATTTGATTTTTGTCTGGTAAGTTGTAATTGTATATGTCATGGCAGTATATATTGTAGAGAAACGGTGAGAGCGGGGATCCTTGAAGGAGCCCTTGTTCAGGGGAAAAAGAAAATGACAGTGTTTTGTCAATTCGTACTTGTAGTTGTCTGTTTTCTAGTAAGTTCTTTATGGTGTGTAGTAGATATGTTGGTGTGTGTAGTTTGTATAGTTTGTATAGTAAGCCTCTATGCCAGACACTGTCAAAAGCCTTGTTAATGTCCATAAACAGGCAAGCTGTCTTTCTGTCAGTTAGGTGGGTAGTTTGTATATTGTTGGCCAAAATAAAGAGCGGATGAACAGTCGAGTGATGCTGTTTGAAACCAAATTGGTAGGTAGGTATATATTTTCCAATCACTTTTTCAAGCCGCTGCTTTATTATGTATTCAAAAATTTTGCTTAGTACTGGAAGTAGTGTAATTGGTCTGTAGTTGCTCGGTTGTGTATTGTCCAGTCCATTTTTGGGTATAGGGATTATTAAGCCGTTTTTTCCATGTTTCTGGGATTCTGCCATTTGTGATGCAGTTGTTCAATTCAGTTAGGATCAGTTTGTGTGTTTCTTGAGTTAGGCTTTTCAAGACTTTTGCCTTAATTTTATCTTTCCCCGGTGCAGTGTTCTTGATGTGCGCTAGGGCTTCATCGTACTCTGTGTCTGTGATCAGTGTGCAGGCATAGTTTGGTGAGTTGTTAAAATAGTTCAAGTACCAGTCGTTGACCAAGTTCCAGTTGTCATTGTCGAAGTTAGGGTTTGTCGATGTGCTGAAGGCCCTTTGATAGTGTCTGGCGAATGCGTCCGCTTTGTCTTTGTCTGTGTAGCGTTCTATTCCGTTTTCGTCAATTGTGTCAGTAGTGCCAGTCTTCCTGTATTGCGCCAGTTTCTTAATTTTTCGCCAGTATGTTTTGCCTTTGTCCTTCTGTATTTCTTTACATGCTTCTAGCCATTTGTCTTGTCGGTATTGTCCAATCATAGTTTTAATGTTTCTGTTAAGTTGGTTCATTGTCTTTTTTAGGTCGTTATTTTGTTATTTTTAGTCGTTAGTTTGTATATAGTCTATACAGTTCTCTCTTATGTTTTATTAGTCTCAGTATGTATTTGGGTAGTGTATGTCGGTAGAAAGCATTTTTTATTTCCGGGCTAAATTTTCCTATGGCTAGTGAAAGTTGTTGTTGTATGGTTTCTATTGAAATGGGGTGTGCTTGTGATTGAATGTAGTCATGTATATGTTGTTTCACTTTGTCTATGTCAGTCTTTGTTAGGTTTAAGTTTTTCTCTATAGGTGTATTGGAGGTAGGTTGCGTATGTTGTAAGTCTATGTTAAACGTAATAGCCAGGTGGTCGGATCCAAGTTCGTTGGTTAAGTTTATGTTGTTGATGGTGTTTGTCAGGTTTCTTGTGTGCAGTAGAACGTCTGGTGTTGAGTCTGGGTTTGCGGGCATCAGAAAAGTTGGTGGGGTGTGCTGTTTTATAAAGTCGGAATTTTGTAGAAATCTTTTAAGCTGTTTCGTTTTGCTTTTGTTCATATTAAAGTCGCCTACAATTATTGCATATTTATAGATGCTCGCTTTAGTCAGTATGTTTTGTTCTAGGTTGGAGTGTGGGTGTATGTGTGTCAGAAATATGTGTATCAGGTCGTTTAAGTAGGGTAGCGTAAAGTATAGACAGTCGTTCAAAGGGTTGTTGAGGGAGGGAGGATTTGCTCTTCCAAGTTTATATGTTGGTTTTAGGAGAGCTGCGACCCCGCCCTTGGCATGATTGATGGTATTTCCATGCCTATAGATATACTGCCAATTTCTGTACGTTGGTGTTTGTCCTAGTTTGGTTTTAGTCTCTACAAATATGCAGCAGTCTGTGTCGTTTTGTTCTATGTAATTGTAAATAAGTGTTTTTTTGCTGTTAGGTCCGTTGATGTTCGCGTAAAGTACTTTCATATTGAATCTTGTACTTTTGTCACCGTCTGTCTCACCTGTTCGCAGGGTTCCGTTGGAGAGCGTCCCTCGGGCAGGAGCATGTCAAACATTAATATGTAGACATGGTTCCCGAAGAAAACCACTGAGGTGTCGATGTCGAAGTCTTCTATAAATTGTTTTCGTAGTTTTTTTAGTAGTTCGTCTCTGTTGGTATTGTTTGTCTTGTTAAGTTGATGTTTGTATTTGTTTATGATGTAGTCATGTGTTGTAATGGGTGTGTGTATTCTACTTGCCACTGTCGTTGTCTCCGCAATCTCGGACGTACGTTTGTTAACACATTTTATTTTAACGTTTGGGATTCCGACGATTGGGGCTGTCGGTCGTTTTGGGCACTTCATGCTCCATGCTGCGTGGTCCTCTGAGTTGCATGCTGCGCACTTGGTTGGCAGTGGCGACTCGCACCTGGAAGTTGGATGGGGTCCCTGGCACTTGTTGCATCTTGGCGATTGTTTGCAATCTTCAGTTTTGTGGCTGAATAGGTTGCATTTGCCACACCGCGCAGGCACGGGTGCTGGTGGTTTACTTTCGGTGATTTTGAAAATGCGGCCCAAAAAATGAACCGCACGGTCGCTCATCAACCTTTCGTATGTGGATATGTCGCCGGTTATTAACCTCATCATGAGTGTGGGTTAGGAAGTAATTATCTTGTCTGATAATCACATCCTTGTTGTTGGGGTTGAGTTCCTCCCACCTGATTGCAAGTTAGACTCTGGTGATGGTCGATAATGCGTTCGCTGTGAATGTGTGCGAATACGTGGGAAATCTTGTTGATGTTGTCTTGCTGTTTGTTGTTTGGTTTTTATTGGTTGTAGACTGATAGTCCAAAGCTATTCGTTTGGCCTCAGGTGTTGGCGTTGTGGGGGTTGTGGGGGTTGGCTGGGTTGGCTGGGTCGTCTTCGGTTTTCTGCCCCGTTTTTTTCGATTGTGGCTTTTTGAACCCACCATCCTGGAAGGCATAATCCGATTCGGATTCTTGCGAACTCCCAGGATTCATCCTTTCGTTTGAATTCCACTCGTATATTCTCGTTGAACGATAAATGCGGTTGTTTATAATTGAAGAATTATTCAAATTCTTTGATCGTAAACAACTCTGCTTTAAATATGCACACACGTCTTATCACCACGAAGCTCGGTTTAAGACTGTTGAAAAAAGATTACATAGTAACAATGCTTAAGTTAACTGTTATTACTAATATTATTATTATTAATTATTACTAATATTTCATTGTGGCATTTTATATGTGTTGGGTACATAATTTAAATTATTTAATAAATTGTTTAATATACGCAGTAAATATATTTCTTTAATTTACATTTATGTGTAGGCATGTATATGCACGATAAGGCAGTTGCCTATAGTTATAGGCGGCTGCCTATACCACAATGTCTGCCTTTATTTAAAAAAATCCTTGCCTATATAGGCGCCATTTTCTTCAAATTTCCTTGCCTTTAAATTCGAGCTTTAGTGATGACTGCCGGTTCTGCAAATCAGTGGTTACGCCAGAGCATACAATCTTTGACTGCAGAGAATTCGACGAAATCAGACAAGCAGAAGTCAAGTACAATACCCAAATAAACAAACTAAGTATCAGCGAAATCCTAACCGAAAACCAAACTTGCTGGAGCGCAGTAATGCAAATGCTTGCAGCAATAATGCGCAGGAAATCGGAAGAAGAAAGAAGAAGAGAAAGGGCAAGGGGGGATTAAGGGATGCAACTACCTAAAAAACGCAGATCCTCGAAGTAATGCCTTTTAGGTAGTTCCGGGGAATATTAGCGCATATTCACACGTGCTTAAATAATCCGCTTACATCTAAAATAATGTTTTTTAGAAACCTCGCTTTGGCACCTGAAGAAATGGTTCTTCTAACCCTGAGGGTTTTGGCAACTGGATCATTTTTGCAAGTCATCGGATATTTTTTTGGTGTGGATAAATCTACAGCGAGTAGAACTGTTCATACAGTTCTTCGAATGATAGCCAGCTTGAAGCCAGTCTATATTAATATGCCACGAACTGAGGCGGAACTCTTGTCAACTCGGCAAAACTTTTACAAAATCGCAAAATTTCCAAAGTGTGTTGGAGCTGTAGGTTGTACACACATTAGAATCCAAAGTCCAGGAGGAGATAACGCGCAACTTTTGCGAAATAGAAAAGGTTATTTTTCTATTAATGTACAAGTCGTCGGGGATTCAAGATGCCTTATTAGAAATATCGTATGCAGGTGGCCTGGATCCTCACACAACTCGAATATATTTCGAAACGGTAGACTGAGATCCGATTTGGAAAACCAAATGTTTGGTGAACATCTTCTGGTTGGAGATTCCGGATATGCCGTTAAACCATATCTAATAACTCCATTGCTTAATCCACAGGCTCAAGCAGAACTGCTATTTAATGAATCGCAAATAAGAACAAGGAATTGCATTGAGAGGTTGTTTGGAATTTGGAAAAGACGTTTTCCCATTTTGGCCTTAGGCATACGTCTAGAAATAGCCCAAGTTGAAGCAGTAGTTGTAGCGTGTGCAGTATTGCATAATATTTGCACCGAGATGAACGACGAAGCTCCTTTGGAAAATAATGAAGAACTCGAAGCCGGCCATTGCTTTATCCAATAATATAAATAATAATCCTGAACCGAATATTGTTAGGAATAGCTTTAATGAAATACACCTATCCCCCGATTTACACGGCACTCGTTTTACACGATTTCGCTTTAACACGGTTCATTCATAATCAAAGAAATTTCAAAAAACTGTTTCAAATTCTATGTAACG
The DNA here is from genome assembly GCA_024550625.1 of Dendroctonus valens. Lineage (NCBI taxonomy): Eukaryota > Metazoa > Arthropoda > Insecta > Coleoptera > Curculionidae > Dendroctonus > Dendroctonus valens. Next base: position 865,712 of record JAJTJO010000006.1, read on the forward strand.
CACCAAATATTCTATAATGTTCTTTATCTTTATTTCTTTGGCAACACCGGTGAAAGCAATAGCAGATTTCCGGTGTTTTAGAGTATATAGACTCAGGGGATTCCCCGTTTCCAGTATACATACATATTTCAGAACAGTTAAGTTATATTCGGTTCATGCAAGTGCAAATCTACTTTAGCGGCAAGTTTTATTGTATATGTATTGAGCATTTTCTTTTGAGCAGGTGAGTTTCATAAAAAAATACCGTTTATCCAATAATCTTCATAAATTGTCTGAATTTATTCAAGCTTTACAATGTCAAACGATTCGAAGCAAAATCCGAAGAAAAGAAATGTTGTCTCTTTAGAAACCAAAATCGAAATACTGAACCTCTTACGTAATAGAGAAAGATTAGCGGATGTTGCTAGATTGTACTCCATGAATGAAGCCACAATAAGAAAAAATGAAGACTCTACTCGAAAAAGTGTAGCAGCTGGAACCAGTAGCAGTCTGAGAAGGATTTCATATAAAAGAGATGCTATAATGGAGAACATGGAAAAAGCCTTAGAGATATGGATAGCAGACGAAACTCAGAAGCAAGTTCCAATCAATTTCAATGTTATAACGAATAAAGCTTTGAAGATTTATCAATTGCTCATGGATCAGTCACAGACTTCTTTGTCCGATGAAAAAAATGTATCATTCTCCGCAAGTCATGGGTGGCTCGAGAGATTCAAACGAAGACATTCCTTACATAATTTGAGAATGAAAGGTGAAAGTGCATCAGCTTATGCAGGTGCGGCACAACAACACCCGGAAAAATTGACCGAAATTATTGCCGCTAACTCCTATACATCCGATCAGGTCTTCAATGCTGACGAGTCCGGATTATTCTGGAAGAAAATGCCACAAAGGACTTTTATATCCAAAACTCATAAATCAGCTAGTGGTCATAAAGTAGCGAAAGAACGTATAAAACAGTTCTATTCTGTTGCAATGCTTCAGGCAATTATATGATGAAACCTTTGGTGATCAACAAATCGAGATCACCACGCGCATTCAAAAGAATAAACATCGAAAATCTGGGTTACTGCCATAGCTTTCAGTGAATGGTTCCATAACTTTTTTGTTTCGGATGTCAGGAAATATTTAACTAAAAAGGGATTGTTCTTCAAGGCTCTTCTCCTAATTGATAATGCGCCAAGTCATCCTCAACATTTACAACACAAAAATGTGAAAGTTGTTTTTTTAGCAAAGAATACAAATTCCTTGTTACAGCCATTGGATCAGGGGATAATTTCGACTTTTAAAGCAATGTACATCAAGCAAACTTTCAGATACATCTTAGAACAAATGGAGAAAAATTAGTTTCTCACTCTGATTGAAGCCTGGAAAAAGTTCACAAAATTAGATTGTGTTAAGCATATTGGAATGTCATACACTCAGATCAAACCAACAACAATCAATGCCTGCTGGAAAGCATTGTGGCCGGATGTTGTTGAAAGTGGAAATGGTAAATCACCAATAGAGCACGAATATTCGCAGATTATTGAGTTGGCCCAAACCATAGAAGGAGAAGGTTTTGAAGATTTTGCTGTGACAGAAATTGAAGAAATAACAGCTGATGAAGAGTTGAATGAGGATGATTTAATCAATATAATCAATGAAACAACCAAACATGAAGAAGACAATGATTCTAATGAAGCGCAATCTGAACCAGTTGACTTCACAGCAAGAAACATAAGGGTACGACTTGATTTGGGAAGAAAATTGGGCAATCAATTCTTACAATATGATACTAATGTTGAACAAGCTCTCCGCTTTCAGCGAGACCTTCATAAGTGCTTGAATCAGAATGAAGAAGTCTATAAAGATTTAGCGAAAAAACCTAAGCAATTGTTAATTTCTGATTTCATGACAAAATCTGGTTTACCTGAGGTACTTCCTAAGTTATCAGATGTTGAGCCACAATCACATCAAGAAAGCTCCAGTGATGAAAGTGACATGTTACCTATACGAAAGAAGAGACTGATAGTTCATGAAAGTGATACAGTGATTGAACTTATAGTAATAACTTTTTGGGAATTTTTTTTCTTGTTTTTTTCTTCTACAATGCTATTTAAAATCTAATTTCTAATATTTTTTATTTCTAATATACAGATAAATAAACTAGATACGATTTCAAGTTTTGAACTATGTATATTATAATTGATCAATAAATGGATCATGCTCCCATATTTTGGGATTTTTTCGTTTTACATGATTTTTACATGCAAAATCCAGAATTTCGGTTTACATGGTTTTGTACGGAACCGATCTCCCGTGTAAACCGGGGGTTAGGTGTATCAATAAATATAAAAGCAGCCGAACATAACTCAAATAATTATTTAATTATAAAAGTGAAAAATGAAATAAATTGGCCTTGACATTAGCGTAATCAAAACTACACTTGATTTCTGTAATACTTCAAAGCCAATAACGATGTAATTGCAATTTTTATATATAATTACAATAATTACAACAATCAAGGAGTAAAAATGACTTTTTTTTGAAATTCACAGAATGCAAATCATGAAATCGTGCCAACGAGATCTCTAAAATCAGTTACATTACATGTTTTTACATGTATATGAATCTGTTGGATTTCTGCGTAAATCCATTAGGTTAATTTAGAAATAAGGCATTTAGTTTCTAGATATTTTGTTCACGCTTTGACTGCGCCAGTATGGTATTTAGATCACCCTGAGAGATGCACCCCGGCAGGCGGAGGCAGGGTAGTAAAACCACTGACCTGCTCTGGCGGCATCTTCGGTTATTTTTGTTTTAGTCTTATCCGATCCCTGCAAGCTAGCAGTTGCTTATATGTTAAGTTTTGGTTTAAGTTTGATTTTTATAAATACATTAATTTGGAAGTGTCTGCTACTTACTTTAACAGAATCATGTTTAAAATTAGAATAAGTCAAAATTAAAATGATTCATTTCAAACATTACAAATTGTTTGAATTACAAGCATTAAAAAGAAACCAAGGAAATGTGAACCCTCACAAAATGCTAAGCGTGCTGGCCCGAACGCGCGCCTTATCCATCACAGCCACCATCAATAAACTTTTAAAATTTGTATTGGAACATATTTATTTTCAACTAAGACAATTTCCATCTTACTATTGCTATTATTCTACGGTTCCTTAATGTTAACATCATTTCGCATTTAGCAGTTTTGACAACAATTGTACTATTCTACCTTAACCTACCTTAACCTAACTTAGCCTAACTTAACCTAATTTACATCATCTCGTGCTTCCTAACTAACTTATGCTAGTCCATGGTCCTCGTTGTGGTGCTGGAACTGGTCATCGCGTGTGGTCCTCGTCTGCTTCTTAAACTGTGTCCGCAGGGAGCTGTCTGCGGTCACAATGGAACTTCTTGGCGCAAGAATCCCTGACTGTGGGATTCTTGCTTTGCCGGGCCCTATCCAGGAACTTTGATGTTAAGCCCTGGATGTTGCCCAGCAGGTCTTCTGTCTTCAGGTCCCTTTGGAGGGTTGTGTTCCTCACGAAGTACGGGGCCTTGGCTGCTGTCCTCAGTATCCTGTTCTGGATCCTTGCCAGCTTGAGTTTCTGGCTGGTGCTGGCCGTGGACCACGCTGGTGATCCATAGGTCAGTACAGGTCTGATTAGCTGTTTGTAAGCTCTGACCTTTGTTCTTAGGAAGAGCTTACCTGTCAGCAGCGGATAGTAGGCCTGGAGCAGGTATCTTGCCTTCGATACGGTGGCTGTGATCTGTTCGTGCCAGACCAGTCGCTTGTCATAGATAAGTCCAAGACAGGTTATCTTGGACTTCCATGGTAGCCGCTGTCCTTCAAGCTCCAGCTGGCCTGGCGGGTTCTGGAGTCGTTTCGTGGTGAAGTATATAGTCTGTGTCTTCACCGGATTAAACTCCATTTTCCATTTCCTGCTCCATTTCTGGACCTGGACGAGATGTCTTTGGAGTCTCTCCTTCATGTGGGCGACTTTCCCTGTGGCTGTGAGTGCTACATCATCTGCGTAGATGTAGCACTCTGTTGTCTTGGTGGTGGGGAAGTCTGCCATGTAGATGTTGAAGAGGGTAGGGCCCAACACTGATCCTTGGGGGACTCCTGACATCACCGGTTTGCTGACTGAGAGCTGACCATCTATTTTGACCTGGAAGCTGCGTCCAGATAGGTAACTGCTGATGAGCTTGGTTTGGTGTCCCGGAAAGCCTGCTTTGATCATCTTGGCTAGCAGGGCCTGGTGCCAAACCTTGTCAAACGCCTTTGACATGTCTAGGAAGACGGCTCCTAGACCATCTCGGCGGTTTAACCTTTGCTGGATCCTTGCTGTGAGCCGGGTTGTGAGTGTGGTGGTGCTATGACCCGGCCTGAATCCATGTTGCTCATCTAGCAGCACCTTCTTGTCTTCTATTGTGTCCTGGATGTGGGTCAGGATACATCTTTCCATAATCTTGCCCATCATGGGTAGTAAGCTGATGGGCCTGTAAGACGTAAGCAGCTTCCGGCTTGCTCTCTTTTTGGGCACCAATACCACTATTGCCTTCTTCCATGTGGTTGGGAAGTGTTGAAGGTCCAGGATTGCATTTGTCACTGTGGTGAGGTCCTCAATTGTTGTTTTTGGGATTTTCTTGAGAACCTCATTTGATATTCCATCATGTCCAGGGGCCTTTCTCTTTCCTGCCCTCTTGATGATGTCCTGGATGATCTCGCTGGTGACTTTCTTAGCTTGTGTTGTTGTCTGCCAGTTTTGGAAGTGGGCGGCTACTATGTTTTCCACTTCCTCTTCTTGGTCTGGGTGATCAACCAGGTTTACTTTGCACTGGAGTTCTAGATGATTTGCAAAGAGCTCCAGTTTCTCTCTGGGGTCATCAGTGGCTCTTCCGTTATCCTGGATGGGTGGTATTGGCTGCCTTGGTCCTTGGTTGAGGTTCCTGGCCATTTTCCACAGCTCGGTGTTGTACTCATCAGCCTCTATTTCGTCCATGCGGGCATCCCAGTGCTGCGATCGAACTCCTTTGATGTCTCTCTGGATCGCAGCCTGGAGACGGTTGACTTGTCTTTTTAAGTGTGGGTCCTGTGTCCGCATGGCTCTCTGTCGTAGTCGGTTTTTCTCCCTGATTTTGGCTTTTAACCAGGGAGGTATTTTGTCTTCTTGGTTGGCTGCTACGACTTGCTGACTTGTTGAGGCTGCCAGGGCTTCTTGGATTTCCCTGGTGAGCTTCTCGACTGCATGGTCCAGGTCTACCTCTGTTGTGGGCGGCTGGATCCTGCTGGTGGTTTCCAATATGTGCTGGAAAGCCTGCCAGTTGGTGGTCCTTTTGGTCACAGTGATATCTTTGACTTGGTTAGGTCCAATCTGTAGTAGGATCGGCAAATGGTCCGACGAAAGTTCCTGAAGTACTTCGGGGGTGGACAGTCTTCCTGCGTTTTTGTACAGGAATATGTCCAGGATGTCATCTCTGCCATTGAGGGTGATGTGTGTTGGCTCTAGAGGTGCAGCAATCTCGAACATTGCTTTGCTGGCTTCGTTTGATAACATGTTACCTCTAGCGTTGTTATAGTGGCATCCCCAGTTGGTGTTTTTGGCATTGAAGTCCCCGCCATGTATTGTTGGCCGGTCATCCGGGAAGAGATTTTGAACATCCTCGGGACACAACGTAGCGCTTGGACTGACGTATACGGACCCGACTCTGATCTCAATTCTTTCCATTTGGATGGCGACCATGGATCCCTCCAGGTTCGCCGGTTTGACGATCTGATGATGTTGAATGGACCTCTTCACTGCGACCAAAGTGCCGCCGCCCCTGGTGGGCCTGTCATCTCTGTGTATCTTGTGGCTCTTGAGTGTGAACCTTTCTCCAGGCTTCAGCAGTGTTTCCTGGATCAGGCACACATCCACGTTGTACTTCTCCAGGAAGTCTTGGAGTTCTTCTTTCCTTTTCTTTACTCCATTGGCGTTCCAGGAGACGACACACAGAGATTTAGGCCTGAGCAGTCTAGACATGACTGCTCATTAGTGCTAGCATCTGGGCTTGCATTGTGGCCATGAACGTCTGCATCTGTGTTTGCATGGCCTGGATGGTTTGTGCCAGCTGTTCATGGCCTGTTTTCCCATTTTGTTGCCGTTGAGTGGGTTGCTGGGGCGGCTGGCTTCTCGTTAATGCCGCGCTGTAGCTGATTGTCCTCCTAGCTGGTTGTGGCGTGACAGTTGGGGCTGTCCTGCGAGCTGTCATTGGTGACAGTTTGCTGGGTTTAGGTGCTGGCTTCGCCGGGCATCCAGAGTACGAGGCTGGATGGGCGCCTCCGCAGTTGATGCACTTAGCTGCCTTTTCCCTAGGGAGTGGACATTCCCTCGTTTCGTGTTTGCCCGCACATTTAACGCACTTAGCTTCGGCGGTGCACTTTGACTGTCCGTGACCGAACAGCTGACATCTGAAGCACTGGGTGGACTGGCTCTTCGCATGTTGGGACTCCACCCTAACCCGCAGGTTGCCGAGGCTCCTAACCTCGAAAATGGCCTTCTCGGTTTTCGGCAGTAGCACCAGGACTACTGCAATGGGGTTCCCATTCTTCCTCCACCTGACGATACTGGTGGGGTGGAAGCCCTGGGCGGCAAGTTCTTCTCCTATCTTGCCTTCTGTCCATGTTTCAACTACCCCTCGGATGACCACTCTCAGGGATTTCTCCTCCTCCAGTTGAAATGTGTGGTACTGGAACTTATGTGTGTCCAGCACTCGCACCATGGCCCTATAATCCTCAATGGTGGGAGGGTGAGTCCTGACTCCCTCCTTTGTGGTCACGCCACAGCCATAATTAATCCTTTTGTTGTTCAGGATTCTGGTAATTTCATCATACCGGGATTTCTCCCGGAGGACAATTGGAGGGATTTTGCTCCTCCTTTGCTGCTGGGCGGCAGGGGTGGCCTGCTTTTTCTGCGCCTCGTCATCCAGCTGCTGGGCGGCAGGGGTGGCCTGCTTTTTTGCCACTTCAATGGATTGCTCCTCATTGGCCTCCTTTTGTTTGGGCTTGGCCGTCCTAGGATCCCTTCTTTGCTGCTTGGAGCCTGCAGACAAAGAATTGGGGTTACTTACATGTGTATTTTCTTCGCTGGAGGACAAGGGTGCGGTACGCTTCCTCTTGCGACGGCGATTTGGGCTGATAAAGCCCTCGCCATCAGAAGAGTCCGTTGCCGGGCCCTTTCCTCCCTTGGAGGCTGTTGGAGGTGCTGGGTCCTCGCTTTCACTGGCAGAAGAAGACTCCGTCGTGCCTTCCTCCATGGCTGGCTTTCTGGTGGCTTCTAAGAATATTTCGGCAGTGTTTGCCCTGTCCCTCCAATATTCCACCTTTTCGTTCGAGCTTTTCAGCTCGGCTAAGGTCGGCTTGGCCTCCAGCGCCTCTATCCTCCTCATCACTTCCTCTGAAGTGAGGTCCATGTTTTCCTCCTGAAACACGATAAACTCCGAAACTACTCGTTTTATTCGCCTACTATTGCGCTGACAAGCACTGTACTAATAGGGGAATAATCGCAATGCAGCAATAATCACTGTATACAATTCACTATTTTTGCGCACACAATTGCAAGCACGATGTGCACCGTATAGCGACTCGACACAGACTGACTAACTTTTAAAAGAATCGAAACATACTTATATGATCGTTGGCCCCATTGGAAGTTTAGAGTTTAACGTGTAATGTAAAATGCGACCTCGCTTACCTCTCCCCCGCCGCATAAACGTGCGCATGGTTCGTCGACCGTCGCCCGCAAGGTTCGCCATGGTCGAATCCGGTACATTTATTTAACATTGCATGGGCAATCTCTCAACTAATCTCTGGTAGAAACATCCTTTAAAGTGAATGTTATGTTAATACGTGTGTTATAAATGTGGTAAAACTGGACACAAAATTGCAGACTGCCGTTATAACTCAAGTTCGACGTTTCGAGGAAATTTGCGAGGACGTAGAGGCGCAATGTACAGAGGTTATTCACACAATAGAGGTCAGGGTCACACTCCACATCGCGATAAAAGTCAAACAAGTTCACAAGCCAACAAAGCTGATATATTCATTGCCTTGAGCAGTACAATAACTCCATCAGTTAGAGGTATCAATACTTTCATTCTGGACTCTGGGTGTACTCACCACACGTAGGGTAAACGCTACAGTTGTTGGCACCCCGAGAGTTATTGGCATTCTTTATAAAATTCAAAAAAACATTCTTCATAAAATAATTAAATTTAGGGCCTCTACAATATCCATTGACATCACTATAATTTTTTTAATATCTGACATAATTGTCGCTATAGTAACCGTTAAAACTGCAACCTAACCTATAATTGAGTTTAGTTAATGTCAGTTCAAAGAGCTGTGTGTCGTTGGGTCTCGTAAGATCAGGTGATTTTTTCTCAATTTGCTAAGGATCGATAGGAGTTTGGTAGCATTTAGATATTGTTCCGAGCCGCATTATTCACGATTATATTTATTTCTATTGATGGTAGAGGCAAAATAAGGCTTTATAAACATAAAACCCTAGATAAAATACGCGGGAAGGTGTAATTTCTTTGGTGCCAATAACTGTCTTTTATAAAATAGAAAAAAATAGTGATTTGCCCATGGGGCCAATAACTGGGTTTTGGTTATATTTTTTATTAAAAAGTGCCATCTAGTTGAAAGCCATCAATGTAAAATTTTAATCAATAAATGACTTGAAAAAAAAGTTTGTTTGTGACCTAGACAGTTGTTGGCCCGGTGCCAATCATTGTGTGTAATATGTGCCAATAACTCAATGTTTTACAGAATAATGCCGAAGGTAGTTAACTCAGAGCTCTACCAGAAAAAATATTCAGACGAAACTCTTAAAATAGCCTTAGAAGAAGTTCAAAATGGTGCCAGCAAGAAGGCCGTGGCCAAAAAATATAATATTCCTAGATCAACCTTGCAATTCAGGAAAAGTGCAAAATTCTCCAAAATATCTCACGGACCTCCACCAATTTTAACGCCGACAGAAGAACAGCTCTTGGTCAAATGGGCATCAGATTCCGTGAAAAAAGGTTTTCCTCAAAGAAAGGAAGACATTCAAACAAGTGTTAAAAATTTTCTTGACGAGTATCCTCGCCCAATGCCCTTTAAAAATAATTTTCCAGGGGGCGAGTGGCACAAGAGCTTTTTGCGTCGAAATCCTTCTTTAACTGAAAGGCAGACAGAAGCAGTAACATCGGCAAGTGCCAACGTTAGTGAAAATAATATACGAGATTGGCAAAAATTGAAGCTTATTTAAGAGATGAACAGCTGTTGGATATTTTTAAAGACCCGAAAAGAATTTTTAACAGTGATGAAACCAACTTTCAACTTTGCCCGAAAACAAAAAATGTGGTTGCACCAAAAGGGTCGCAGAACGTCTATGAAGTCGATAGAGGTCAGGCAAAATCAAATATCACAGTATTATTCACGTTTTCGGCAGCTGGAGAAACTACACCACCTTTAATAGTGTACCCTTATAAACGTCTACCCTCCCAGATTAGCGCGTCAGTACCAAAAAGTTGGGGAATAGCATTATCGGAAAATGGGTGGATGAAATCGAACATTTTTTATGAATATATTGGAAATATTTTCTACAAATATCTTAATGAGAATAATATAGTACTTCCAGTGATTCTATTTGTAGATCGACACACCACGCACCTTACTTTACAAGTTAGTCAATTGTGTAAAAAGTTGAATATAATCTTGGTAGCTCTTTACCCTAACGCAACGCGAATCTTACAGCCGGCGGATGTTTCCGCTTTCAAACCCTTAAAGACAATGTGGAAGAAGGGGGTAATCGATTGGAGAAGAGAACATCCCACCGAATCATTATCCAGAGAAAAATTGGCACCAATTCTGGAAAAAAATTTACCAAAATTAAAAGCTGACGTCATTGAGATTTGTGTTTGGGAGTCACGACCGTTGTTGGGTTTGGTGTACACGTGTTTACGATTGCAGACTTAAAGTCGGTTAAAGAATAGCTTATACTGGCAAATAATTGAAAGGAGTAGTTGTGGTTGTTAGTGTAATCAACATGTGGTATGTGGTATGGTGACACAAAAATAATGAATTAAGGCGACTGCATTAACAGAAAAACTCCATGTCCATGTGAGAACGGCCACAGATTATTGGTGTTCTATACACGTCAACCCAGTTCACAAAGTTGATAGACCATAACAGTGTTGCTACGCTTTACAGCTTTGCGGAGAAACCATATGAACACTATAAAACTCACTAAAAATGGAGTGTGATGTTTGTAGATCGAAGGTTAAGCCTCTGTTCCAATGTGATACATGCAGAGGGGGTATATGTAGGGGTTGTGGGAATCTGTCAGCATCGGAAGTCAAAGTACTAGAGCTGAAGGGTGAGAGAATATTAAGGTTTGATTGTTCTGAGTGCCAGAAATTTAAAGCTCTTAAGCTTCTTCTGGGGACTATAGAGGACAAAAATAAAATAATACAAAGCAAAGATGAAGTAATCGCCCTGCTACGTCAGAGAATAGAGAGTATGGAATTAAAACAAAATGAAAGTTCAGTCCAAGATTCCTTATATAGCAATATAGTAAAAAAACCTGCAATACAAGGAAATATTCCTAGTCTTATTATAAGACCAAAAAAGCACTAGAACATAGAAAAAATAAAAGAAGACTTACGCAAGCAAATAGATCCAACTGAACTGAAAATCCGCGTAAATAGTATGAAAAGTACAAAGAACGGTAATCTACTAGTTAAATGCCAGAAGAAGAATGATATAGATGTACTGAAAAAAGAAGCAGACAAGAAACTGAAGGATTACAATATAGAAGTGACGAGGCTAAAAAACCCTCGGATTAAAATAATTGGCTACAAAATAAGTAATGAGGATGATCTAAATAATGATTTAGTGGTAGCCCGTATTAGAGAACAAAATCACTTTATTGGTGCTATGGACCAGTTGGAAATTACATTCTTTAAACTTAATAAAAAAACGGAAAACTACACTATATACGGGAATTGCTCGGCAAAATTATTTCACACGTTTATGGCTATGAAAAAACTTTATATAGGATGGCAACCTTACCCAATATATGAAGAGATAAGCGTGCTCAGATGTTTTAGATGCCAAGAATTTTATCACAAAAACAATGAATGTCCGAATGAAGTTCACTGTGAGTCTTGTTCGGGGGACCACGCTGTTGGAGAGTGTCAGGGGAAGCGGAAGAGATGCATTAATTGTATAAATGCAATCGCAAAGTTTGGATTGGAGCACAATATAAACCATACCGCAAATGACAGGACCTGCCCATTTTATAAGCATCAGAATGAGATTTTGAAAAAGAAAATTGACTACGACGGAAGCTTTGGGAAATAGTGCACAAGAAGTAGAAATATTACACGAGTTGGAGGCCTTGGACCATGCAGATCAACAAGCTACGGACTGTGATTGTGTAAGCAAGCAAATTAGCGTTGGTTCAAAAATTTTGAATATCATCCACTTTAACATACACAGTATTCGAAAAAATTTTGATCAAATGATTGTTTTTGTGCAAACATATAATTTACTTTCTTGTGACATTATTGTTTTAAGTGAGTCTTGGAAAGTAGTTGATAAAGAGTTTTACATAGATGGTTTTGAAATGTATTACAATGAGGGTGACCTCAACCAGAATGATGGGGTGGTTGCGTTTATAAAGAGTGATTTAAATGTTAAGGAAGTAAAGAATGTAAAGTTTATGAAATCAGGAATTACTGTTATTAGGGTTGTTTTGTCCTTGCTGAATGCTCAATACGGAATTATATGTATATATAGACCACCCTCGGCAGTGGTGGCATTTTTTCTTTATGATCTTGATAATTATTTGACAAGAAAATGTAACCTGCATACCGAAATACTTTTGGGGGATATAAATATCAACATATTACATAAGGATTCAGTTGATACAAATGGGTATCTATCTCTTTTGATGTCTCATGGATCCCCTTAGGCCTAGGATCCCCCCTGGCCAATTTTATTTTGAATGATAAAGTCTTAGTAAATTCAAGTAGGACTAAGGACATTCAACAAATGGCACCGCTTGATAAAGTCAAGCCCCCCACAACCCCTGGTGGGGAACCCACTACAGAGGACAAGAACTAAGAAGGAATGGAACGCTTCCATTTCCCTCCCGGCCTAGAAACCGGGATCCCTGTCCGATCGCAGGGGCTTTCGGACTTAAGCGATCTTCGTAACATTACATCTTCCCGTCGGCACGTTATGGCATCCCTGGTGGGGAATTTTAATTTAAATCCCGATTCATACGTCACCATCGCGAGCCCGTTACCCAGTAACGATGCCAGGCGACCTATAAGAATCGCGAACCCCAACGGCGCGCCCCGGGAAGATAATTCTCTTCTAAACGAAGCCATTCGTGTGGCTAATGTATTTGGTAACGAAGCTACTGGCTCCTATCAGCGGCCTGGCCCTGATCAACCAATGTCCGGTAGCCCAATCTCCGCCCTGGCGGAAGCATTTGATAGACTGGCCATAGAGCTTAGGAGGGAAAAGCTCCTTCCTTTACCAAAATTAACGTTCAGCGGAAAAAACTATGAATGTCCGTCGTCATTCCTACATTCAATTTCGGATTGGTGCCAGTCTAACCGGATATTGGATGAAAGAGAGCAGGGCCAGATTGCCGCTGCTCAATTACGCGAGGAGGCAAAACATTGGTACGAGCCAATGAGGCCCTTTGTTAACAACTTTAGCGAATTTAGTCGGCGATTGATGGACCGATTTAATAGTTCCGATATTAGAATTAAATTGCGGGTGGAGCTGTTCGGGACGGAACAAAAAACTAATGAAAACGCGGACACATTTATTGCTAAAAAGACCGCCTTATTTAAAAGATTATACCCCTTCGAACCCGAAGCAAGCCTAATAGAAATATGTATCACCCTATTACGACCAGAGTTAAGAAGTAGAATGCGGACAGGTTCGTTTCAAATCATTGAAGAGCTGACTCGCATCGCCACTAGCATCGAGTTAGATATGAAGGAAGAAATGCGGACTCGACGCTCCGTTAACTCGCAACCCCCTATTAATACAATCGCGCTTCGAGACCCACACCCGCAGGAGCGGCCAAGAGCTCAATGGAGACAACCGGGTCGAGAACAACAAACCCGATCTGGCCCCCACGCTCGAGTATTGGCCTTATGCGATGAAAGGGAACAGGAAAACCAAAATAAGGATAATTCGGGAAACTAAAGGAGGGACCACTATCGCCAGGATCCGAGCTTGTGGAACAAATCCCTTCAATGATCCCGCCAGTACATCAAGTAAATAACTTTGTGATAGCTGCCGTCCAGTTGGAGTCCAGACCGGTGATATCGGTCCAATACAAAGGACAAACCTTAAGGGCATTATTAGATTCAGGGTCAGACCTGAATCTGATTAATACTTCAATAGAAAGGGGACCATTTCAACCAGCAGACTTAATGGCCTTAGGACTGGCCTGTTCAGGATATCAGGCCAAGGTTTTGGGTCAGGTTACTGGTCACCTACAAATAGGCATTAATAAATTGCCAGTGGTACTCCTAGGAGTGGAATCATTAAACCACGATATCATCCTAGGGGTACAATTCTGTCGACAACACCAAGTTACGATGGATTTTAACCGGCAATGTGTCTATATCGGAACATCACAGCGGCAAACCGTCTATTGGAAACCTCCCATAAAAAAGGCAAACTTACTAGTTGAACTACCGGAAATATCTAATCAACAACCGGCAGAATTGCACCAGTTAATTGGGGAATTCGTAGACCTCTTTGATACTGGGCTCCAACAACCCACAACCCGGTCGACGGAGCATAAAATTATATTAAAAGGAAACAGTACGGTGAATATCAGATGCTACCCGTTATCTCCCGAAAAGAAACGGGTCTTGTACAAACAAGTCGACGAAATGTTGCATGCTGGAGTTATCGAGCCCACCGTTTCGGCATTTTCCTCACCACCTGTGTTAGTAAGTCGACCAGGAAAGGAACCCCGGTTCTGTGTCGACTACCGCAAAATAAATGATCTAACTACGGACGAGACGGCTAACTTGCCCCGTATTCAAGATACAGTAAAGAACCTGTCCACCTCAAAAATATTCACGGTATTGGATCTAAAGAGTGGATATTGGCAGGTGCCAATGGAAAAAGAAAGTAAAAAATTTACTGCCTTCTCTACTCCCGACGGGGCAAGTTACCAGTTCACGGTAATGCCTTTTGGATTGAAAAATGCTCCCTCAACGTTCCAGAAGTTAATGACGTCAGAGGTACTGGTGGGATTAGTCGGGGAAAGCGTCTTGGTCTATTTAGATGACATTATTATTCATAGTGCCAATGTTAAGGAACACCTGGACCATCTACGAATAGTATTCGAGAGGCTGCGGATACATAACCTAAAGATATCGGCAAAAAATGTCAACTAATGACCGATCGCCTAAACTACCTGGGCTACTATATTAATGGAGACCAGGTAGAAATACAGGGGAAACATTTGACCCAAATAATCGACTACCCTCGGCCCAGAACCATCAAACAGCTCCAAGGATTTCTGGGAACGTGTAACTGGCTCAGAGAGCATGTTCCAGGACTGTCCCATTTGACAGCTCCCCTTACCAATCTGTTACGAGGTGGTGCTAGAAAATTTAAATGGAACCCTGAAGCCGAAGAAGCAATGGAAAAAACCAAATTAGCCGTTTCACGAGCACAACCCCTGAGTAGACCAAATTTTGAACTACCATTTATTCTACAAACCGACGCTTCATCCATTGGAATGTCAGCAGTGCTCTATCAAACCAAGGAAGATAAACGATTTATTATTTCCTTCGCCAGCGCTAAATTTAAACCAGCCGAAACAAAGTATCACGTTAATGAGCAAGAATGCTTGGCGTTGGTGTGGGGAATCAATATGTATAAGGGATACCTGGAGGACAAACCTTTCTTAGTAAGAACCGATAGCCGGGCTTTAACCTGGCTTAACAAATTTAAAGACACCCGAGCCAAACTAACCCGATGGGCCTTAATCCTCCAGGAATATTCATTCAGTATTGAACATGTCCCTGGAAAAAATAACGAACTACCCGACCTTTTGTCAAGACAACCTGACGAGGCCAATTATAACCCAGAACCGGATAACTCCAGATTAATTCCCCCCGAAATAATGACGGAAAGGACTCTTCCAAACGAAGGAAAGATCGCCAACGTAAACGCTTGTCAGCTTTACCAATTAATTGTAAACGCTCAGCCAAAGGTGAGACATATCCGACGCACCATAGCTATGTTAAAGCTAATGACAAGCTTTACCGAGTTTTCGCCGGCCCAGCAAAAACTGCAACGCCGATTTACCACCTATGAGGGGCTATTATGGAGACGACACCAGGACGGGGATCGACTGGTCGTGCCAAGGCCATTAGTGCCACGAGTGTTGGCCTATTATCATGATTCGTCCGATCAAGCGCACCCAGGGTATAAAGAAACCATCCGGAAAATACAAGAAAGATATTTCTGGGGACACATGCATGCGGAGGTTCAGAGATATGTAAATAATTGCATAATCTGTGCGTCCGCTAAGGCCCAACATCGACAGGATAAAGCCCCCATGTCAGCTCGCTCTCCCCAATACCCTTTTGAAATGTTAGCTATAGATATTTTGGGCCCCTACCCCATTAGTAGTATTAACCAATATCGATACATTCTCCAGGTGGAAGATGTGTTCAGTAAATGGGTAGAAGCAAAGGCTTTCACCCAAATACATGGGCGCGAAATAGTCGACTACTTGAATACAGATATTATGGCCCGCTACGGAAGCCCGAGGAGCATAATCACCGATAATGGAGCCCCATTTAAAAGTAATGCTTTCCAAAGAATGTGCCAAAATCATCAGATTGAGCATAGGACATCAAGCATTTACCATCAACGGGCTAATCCCTCCGAAAGAAGGACCCAAGAACTGAAAAAGGTACTTAGGATCCTATTAACGGGAAAACCCGAGGCTCAATGGGAAAGGTATTTAACGCCCGCCCTTCGGGTGCTTCGATCAAGAAAAAATCGAGCCACTCAGGAGACACCGGCTTCCATTATCTTAGGATACGAGCTACCTTGCCCAGGGGAATGGGAAACACAATATAAAAAATATCGAAAAAACTTAGGCCCCCCCCAACGAAAGGCCCGTAACCAAGAGATCTTTGAGCGACAGCTCAATTTCCAACAAGAATACGTGTCTAAAAAACAACCCGTAGTCCTGTTTAACCCTGGAGATAAAGTCATGATAAAAAATCGACACCCCGGGGCATTTGCGCCCAAATGGACCGGCCCCTGGGAAATAGTGGCCCAAACTGGAAAAACCACGTATGAGGTACTGGTGTCAGGAAAGCAATGGAACCTCCACTTGGATGACCTCCGACCTGCCCCGGCAGGAAATCCCGACCCCCCTCCAGACGATGATCTGAACTATACTTCGGACACAGAATCTGAAGATGGGTACCAATTTCCCAAAGATATGTCCAGAACAAATGACCCGCTCTCAACACCAGTACCCCCTAGGCCCCTTAACCCTAGAGAAGAAGATGAGCCAGAAACCTCCCTAGAACCTACTGAAGCAGAGTGTGGGGCGTTAGCCCAAATTAATATGATATTGGCCCGTAGTCAGGACCAAGAACAAATAATCAAGGAATTAACCAAAACCCCCACTCCACAAGGAATTATTAACTCTATGGAGGAACTAACTCGGCATATGATAAGTCTGGACGCCGTCGAATCAAACGGAAGTTCTCGGATCCGAAAGGCCCGACGAAAAGCAATCCAGAAATTGGAACAATTATCCCAAACCGTGGAGCAAACTGAAAAACTTCTTCAGGATCAGACAAACCCTCCCCGGCCGTCCGAACTGAGTAAGGCGTCCTCTACAAAGAGGATGAATGCTGATTCTGCTACAAGTTCTCACCCTGAAACGTATTATATCAATACCCAGGAATACTTCTCCGCCGCGTACAGCTCTACCACTTACGCGAGACTTTTAGGAACGCCTTGGAATAGCTTGGCCTCCACAATCGACGAATAAATTCGTTAAACCTCGGTTTCGTTGAATGAACCCCGAAAAAAAGGGATTCCTTTTTTTTGGGTTACATCCCCTCTGGATGGGGGGGGGTGAAGTGGAGGGGAGCCAGTCGGCTATAAAGAGTCGTGGTTCCAATGATCGAGAAAGGAGTTAGTTGAGGTTCTCCGACGTGTAGGCCTCGCTAATATCCTTTGCTTCCCGTAGCGCGCCGCTAAAATTGTGTCGTGTTATATAGTTAACTGCCGCGGTTGTTTAAAGTGATAAAAAACTAATTCTTTTACCGCGACGGTGTGATTCTCAGCAACGGCCGTACGCGCTGCACCCTTGTTCTCCGGCTAAACCTTTGGGGTAAGTACGGGAACAATTTAATTGGTGATAGAATTCTTTAGTGGACTTTGTAATTTGTGGGCCAATTGGTCGAATAATTTCCCGTTTTTCCAATCCTGATTGCCACTCAGGGACTTAGGCTCCTCCCCTGGTGGTTTTAGAAATTCGGTAATTCCCCTTGCCATCTAGGGACTTCCCCCCCTGGTGAGCTAGAAATTCGGTTCCCAATTTTCCGCCCTCGAAGCCCTAAAGGAACTAATTTATCAATTCGTTCTAAGTTAAAAAGATACTTTTATTTTAACTAGTTCATAAACCTTTGTCGCTTTACGCAAAGCGTCTGGCATCCCTGGAAATCGCTTTAATTGTATAAATCGTAAATCGATCTGCAATTTTAAGTTTAGAGTTTAAAGTTGTTGAGCCCTTGGGCTCCATTTGAAGTTTTAATTGTTTAATTTAGCCGTTGGCTACTTTTTCAATCTGAATTCATTTACTTTCGCCCTTTGGCACTTTTAATCCAATTAATATTGAATTAAATTATTTCTTTTTGGGTTCTTTATGCCCTTCTCCTCTTTCATTTATCCCAGTAGTTCGCCTATGATGAAATAGTCGCCCTAGAGGTACAAGGCTCTGAGGCATCACTGGTTTTCTGAGGATAACTTTTGGGCTAAGAGGTTTCCCACTTGTTCAACCCTGTTGTTGATACCCTCGCCATTTTTACTTTACAAATTAGAACTTGTAAAGTAAAACTGTAAAATTGGTTTATCTAGGATCCCCCCTCGCCATTTTTATTTTATGAATTTGGACTTGTAAAATAATTCATTAAATTGGCTTAGGCCTAGGATCCCCCCTGGCCAATTTTATTTTGAATGATAAAGTCTTAGTAAATTCAAGTAGGACTAAGGACATTCAACAAATGGCACCGCTTGATAAAGTCAAGCCTCCCACAACCCCTGGTGGGGAACCCACTACAGAGGACAAGAACTAAGAAGGAATGGAACGCTTCCATTTCCCTCCCGGCCTAGAAACCGGGATCCCTGTCCGATCGCAGGGGCTTTCGGACTTAAGCGATCTTCGTAACATTACATCTTCCCGTCGGCACGTTAGCTGTCTATGAATTGACTAGGCAGGTCAATGGCGCATTGGAAAATAATAGGAAGTGTTTGGCGGTGTTCTTGGACCTAGCCAGGGCTTTTGACACCGTGCCTCATGACAAGTGCCACATGACCGTTTGTTAGAGGTTTTGAGTTTGTATGGTGTTAGGGGTCCAGTATTGCAACTTTTTGAGAGTTACCTAAGGGACAGAGAGCAAGTTTTAAAAATAAATAATGAATTTAGTGACCCTTGTTATATTAAAATTGGAATATCTCAGGGTACAGTTATTGGTCCTATTCTCTTCATAACCTAAATTAATTCTCTTACTAATATTGACATTCAGAATGGTTCATTACCTTCATATGCAGATGATACGGTAGCCATGTTTTATGGATGTTCTTGGGAAGATACAAGAAGGGCAGCAGAACTAGGACTGGCAGTACTTAAGAACTGGCTGGATTGTTTTAAATTAAGTCTAAATATGCAAAAGACAAATTACATAGCATTTTCCATCACAGCTGCCAATCGTCCTGCTTTTAACCAAATTAAACTTGAGTCTAATGACATCAAAGAGGTTCCATTTACTAAGTATTTGGGACTTATCGTTGACAGGCATTTGAAATGGAACTAACACATCATGAGATTAACAATTAATATTCGGAAAATAATATATCGTTTCCAAATTTTAAGGAATATTTTAAGCAAAAAACTGTTCATTCTAATCTATCGGTCATTGGTTGAATCTTTGCTACGGTACGGGGTTATTGTCTGGGGAGGTCTGTATAAAAATTCATTGCAGCAACTTAATGTAGTACAGAACTTTATTTTGAGAGTTATATATAAAAAACAAAAAACTTTTCCAACTCAACACCTCTACTCTGAAGAGGTATTTAGCCTGCGTTCTATATACGTTTTGTCTACATGCATTTATACCCATAAATCAAATGCCTTCAAGACTTATGTTAGTCACACACATAGGACCAGGAACAAGGTGAACAAACACCTGAAAATGCCAAACACCAAAAAAAATATGGGGCAACGATTTTTAGATTATTTGGCTCCTAAATTTTATAATGTCCTATATGTGTCTGAAATTTTGTACAAATTATATAATTTTATTCAAAATCAAGAAATCAACAACATTGTAGACATGTCTAATGAAACAAGCCAAAATGTGGAGCAAGTGACCATCTTAAAACATCCTCACTTAGACAACATCTAGCTAGATGTTAGCAAATGTTAGATCAGCAACATTTGCCCAAATCTGAAAGGCTGCTTGGGTTATTGCTACCACATCTTGGAAACGATAGGAATTCTGCATTAACCACAGATCGGAAAAGTACCAGTAGATAATTTTCTTTTTCCACTTTTCATTACCCGCGAAAAATAAGTTACGATTATCAGGCAAACCGCATTTGGGCTTTGTCATTAATTGTTTCGTTTCTTCGGTTAGAGTTCCGTCTATTGCGTTTAATTGATAAAATTCTTGGAATTCGAACACAGCCTCAGATATGTCCAATAATGATAAATTGCGGTTGTTATCGTCAATAGTTGTTGAACCATTTAAATATCCATATTTAATGAGGTATTCTACATGATTTATCTCTGTAGCTGTTGCTTTTGATAAGAACCTATTTCCGCAAAGCAGCCACAGCAGAATTTGCAAAGTTGACTGTTTCATTGCCAAATGAAATAATAATAATGCTAACTGTTTTGGGGTTACCGTTTGTTTTATAATGTATAATTTCAATGACAAAAAAAATATTTTATAAAATTTCTTTATTTATAATTAGTAAATATATACAGGTATTACAATTTATTTTATAACGTATTTCTGGCCCATCGATCTCATCATCATCATACAGGGTGTGTCCCAAACAAGTATTAAGTAAATTTACTAACATTTAACCTAACAACTTTTACTAACATCTAACCCCTACAACTGGTCCATACTGAATCCCCTTTGTCTTACAAGACCAATCAGACAATCCCGCTTCCGTTTCCCTACATCAACGCTACTCGAACACTTACAAACGCAACTGACTAGTGGACAATAAAATAATTTTTTCTTGTCATTGGAATTTTATTTAATAATATTGTTAACCTAGAATAAGAGAATTTTCATATTTGTTTTTTATTTGGATTAAGACTGCATGTATTAAACAAGGGCAGAAAGACCGATAGGGCGATAGCCTTTTTTAGAAATAAAGATGTTTACTACTACTAAAAATGAAGTAGTTGCGCTTATATAGTAAATTAATATGTGTGGGATGGAAATAGTTTCCCCTTCCTCAACATTCTTTTCTTCTTCTTGTTTTCGGCATTTGTTTGACAAGTTTATTGGACATAATGTGCTTTTGTTCTTTAATAATTCCAATGTATTCCTGGGTTTCAGTCAATTTTATTGTTTATTATTTAAAATGTTACAAATACGTTTCGGTGTCTTTCTCCACCATCATCAGTTTGTCTAAAATATATATCTACAGTTATCATCAATTTAAATAGAAAACTTTCACCAAAATTCACATATTAAAATACAAATCACACATATATTAAAAAGTACATCCAGAACATTGGTTTTCAGGTGATGAGTCAGGACAAACATGTCTGGGAAAAGACTAGAATCTATTGTTTAGACATCTAAATTCAACTTACGTATATAGTTGCTACCCACTTCACATTTGACTGGTCACTGAATTTTCCATATCTTATTCGATATCAAGCGAGCGAAACAAAAAAAACTGCTTATCTTTCGTCTTTTCTTTGCATTCTAAGAATTGCTTGGCAATTCTTCAATATCAGATGTTTACATTTCATTTACCTGGTCCAATCAGTTCATACATGCGATCATCTATTTAGCGTATGATACACAGAGCTAAGATTGTCTGTATCTGATCTGAAATTTATGAGTCTCGCATCGTTGCTTGCAGAGTGTGGACGTGCTGCGAGGCAGAATCGTGCGATATTTTACAGTTGAAATCGAGTGGAAATTGTGTTTGTGTTAGTTATTGTATTGTGCGTTTTTTTTGGGACAACGTTTGGAACATTCCTTATCGGGCAAATACCGGGTTTGCGCGATAAGTAGAATGAATCCCGGAAGTTCGCTGGAATCCGAGTCGGACCGGAGCTCCCAAAGGAGCTACTGTCTAAGGCCTAGGACCAAGAAGAGGGGTAGGGTGCCCAAGTCCGACCCAACATCGCCAGCGTCACCAACCCCGGCTCCGAAAAAATCGGCGATGGAGGAGGCTGTAGGGGTGTCGCGGGCGACTTCAGCGGGCGCAGCGGATGACGGGTTCGTAGTGCCGCGAAGGACTGTGGCGTGGAGCACGCTGATTGTTGCTCCAGAGGCCTCCACGACGCTGAGGAACCGCTTTGCGCCCATCCAGCCGCCAATCGTGGATGAGCCTCCAACACTGCCCAACAACATCGTGGGGACTGAACGGGAAGCAGTTGCTGAGAGCCCTGCGGCAACTGCAAACCAAACCAAGAAGGCAGAAAAGCCGCCGCCAATTGTGATCGCTGGAAAACCCAGCGATCACACAATGCTGATTGGTGGTATAAAAGGAATCACCAGTCAGCCTTTCACGCTGAAGTACACGAAGGCTTCGTTGATCGTGTACTGCACCAGCATTATGGACTGGGCGGCGGTGAAACGATCCCTGGAGGAGGACAAGAGCCAGTTCCATACGTACGCCCCTTCGTCGGAAAAAACCCACGCGTTCGTCCTGAGGGGCCTGGAGGGGAATGTCGATCCGACTGCCATAAAGCAGGATCTGGCAGACCGGGGACTGGAAGTGAAGAGTGTCTTCAAAATGAAGACACTTTACAGGCCGCTCTACCTGGTCGTCACCAGCGACAAGGCAACCCTCCGAAGGCTTAACGCCGAGGCCAGGGTGGTGTGTAGTGTCAGGGTTTCGTGGGAAACCCGTAAAAACCGGAAGACCCTGACACAATGTCGTCGATGCCAGGGCTGGGGTCATGTCTCCGGGAACTGCCGCCGGGACTTTAAATGCTCCCGATGCGCTGGGGGGCATGAAATCACGGCCTGCCCCGTTGGGGCTACATTAAAATGCGCTAACTGCGGTGGGCCTCATCGTAGCTTTGACGAGGCTTGCCCAGTATACATTTACAAACAGGCGCAAGTCCCGGCGGAGAAGCAGCGTTTCGTCCCTGCTCCTCTTCCAACGAGGCCAGCCTGGGGTCAAACCAGTCGAGCCCCTGGCCCGATCCACCCTTCATCCCTAAGCAGCAGGACCATGGCGCCAGGTCACGCCAACAGGACCATGCTGCCCCCGCCACCGCCTTCATTAGCGGAGTTTCCTCCGCTGAGGCAGCACGAAGCTGTCCCGACGAGCTCCGCCCACCCGGCCCATGGTATAAATGGGAACGCGGTGGCCATGCTGGGCAGTGTCCAGCGGGAATTCGCCGAGCTGTCGTCGCAAATCAACTTGGGGGAGGTGATCAAGGCGGTAAGATTTTACAGCGCTGCATTGAGGGGTTGCGTCTCGAAGACAGACAAATTCCTAGTCTCAGCGCAGTTCTTCAATGAAGATATTAACAGCTTCGATTTTTAAGCCCTGATTTTGCCAACTGTGCCCTATGAGGATAGGAGAATGGAACTCATGCGGACTCCGGAGTCGTCTCGGTGAGTTTGTGCACTTCCTTCGGACCGAGGATATCGACGTGGCGTTGATTGTCGAAACATGGTTGCGCCCCGGGGATATACTTAGGATTCGGGGGTACAGGCTCGAACGTGCCGATAGGCCCGGTTTAAGGGGAGGGGTGGCCATAGCGGTCAAAACGTCAATTCCATACAGGAGACTGCCACACAGGCAGTCAGCAATAGAGAACGTCGGCGTTGAACTTCCTGATGGAGTTTTGATCTACTGTGGCTATTTCTCTACCGTACGCTTACAGGCCGCTGATGTCGATCCATTCTTCATAAACACCAATAGGGTGTTGCTAATGGGAGATTTCAACGCCCGCCATCCACTATTCAATAACCCTGGACATAAAAACGCAGCCGGCAATTTTCTAGCCGACTACGTTCGCGACAATGGCCTACTCGTTATGCCCACTTCATCCCCAACGCATTACCCGAACAGTGGAGGGAATCCATCCTACCTCGACTTCGGAATTGCCAAAGGACTCACCAATCTCACGGAGATGGTGGTTATAGACGCCCTCAGCAGTGACCATTTGCCCATTTACCTCGACATTAGGGATTTAAAGCGCACACAAACTAACGACTTTCGATATTCATACGAAAATTTCGATTTTCGCGAATATCGAAAACGACTACAAGACCTGACGTGTATTCCGGGCCAGATTGATACTGTCGAGGCTCTAGAGCATGCGGTAAAAGGTCTGACCAGGAATATACAACGGACACAGCAAGCTTTGGCCAAAATAGTTCCGAACAGACCGCGGCACGACAATCTTCCTGAGGAAATTTTGGACCTTATTAAGGCGAAAAATCGAATCAGGAAGCGTTGGCAGCGATTCAGGCAACCTGCCGATCGCATAATGGCAGCAGAGCTTGCACGAGACATACAGCGCGAAATCTCCGCATACAGGAATTATACCTGGGCGGAGAAACTGCGAAATCTGACTCCCCGTGACAATTCTCTGTGGAAACTGTCGAGAAGTCTGCGAAAAGGCTATGAGCAAGTCCCCGCTCTTGAAAAAGAGGGGCGGAGTTATATTACCACCAGTGACAAGTGCGAGCTGCTCGCCGACTTTTTGGCAGAAGTACACAAGGTCCAACCAGCCCTTCAGGATAACGAAATGGAAAGACAGACCGCTGTTTTTGTAGAACGGAAGTATCCTATACCACCCTCGATTTTGCATTCCTATATAACAACCCCGTCGGAGATACAATCGTGTCTTCGGCGCCTCCCTAGCCGAAAAGCCCCCGGGCCAGACGGCATCCCTTATCTACTCCTCAAAAACTTACCGCGGAAAACTATTGTGCTAATAGTACAAATAGTCAACGCAGTCCTTAAATTGCAGCACTTCCCACAGGACTGGAAAAACGCTGTAATAATCCCCACCTTAAAGCCGGGCAAAAACCCGACCGAACCCGCCTCTTATAGGCCAATTTCCCTCTTGAACACCCTCGGCAAATTAACCGAGAAGGTCATCCATTCGAGATTACAGGCAGCAGCCGAGCTTCGAAGTTTAATCCCGGATGAGCAGTTTGGCTTTCGACCAAGACACAACACAACGCTGCAGACTGCTAGGATCGCAACGGATGCCTATGCAGCATTTAATAAGCTTCAAAGTACGGTTATGCTGCTTCTCGACATGCAAAGGGCCTTTGACACAGTCTGGCACACAGGCCTGCTGTACAAGTTGTTTGCCGTGCATTCACTGCCACTCTACCTAGTTTCCCTGATAGCGTCTTACCTAAAAAACCGTTCCATCCAGGTGAAAGTGGAGAATTCCACTTCTGCCAAAAGACGCATTGCGGCAGGAGTACCACAAGGAACAGTGATTTCGCCGCTGCTGTATACATTATACACAGCAGACATTCCAAAACTTCCCACTACAAAAATAGCACTATACGCTGATGATACGGCTATCTACGCATCGTCTTTTTATGCTCAGGCTGCGAAATCTCGCATTGCACATCACCTGAGTTTATTGACGCCGTATTTTGACAAATGGAAACCTAAAGTGAATCCCAGGAAGACGGAACTTATTATCTTTTCGCGCAAATTCACTAACAATAAAATCTTATCACCACTCGTGGTCCAAAATACTCCTATCAAACCAACAAAAGAGGTGAAATACCTGGGATTCAAACTAGACGCCCGACTCCATTTCAATAAGCATGTTGACTATGCTGTACAAAAGACTTTCATGGCCCGAAGAAAGTTGTACTCTCTTCTGGCGCCAAATTCTTTCCTATCACCTCGAAATAAACTTCTGCTCTACACCTCCACTATAAGGCCCATACTGACCTACGGCTCCCCTGTCTGGCACTCTGTCTGCGATTCCACGAGATGACGTGTTCAAAGGACCCAAAATAGGTTCCTAAGAGGCGTTCTATCGGCTGACAGATACACCAGAATAACCGAAATGCACGAAGCTACAGGGATGGCCTATATAGCCGACTATATAGATACCATCGCTGAAAAATTTTATCATAGCGGAGTGCAAGGCTCAGTCCTTACGCGAAATATCACCCAAGTAAGAGCAAACGATCGCCCAACCCATGGTCCCCTGTATAAGCGACTTCCCATATTTTATGAGGATTTTGTCCCTGACACCGTCCTGCCTCGTTCTGGCTGGTGTTGGCTGGTCCTTGCACCGATCGGGGCGGGGGCGGATGGATTTGGTCATCTAGTTGAAACTGCCGGCGGTTAACGCCACGGCTGACAGTATCAAACTTAAAGGTCGAAGCAAAAGGGGTTTTTGGCTTCCCTTCAGGAAGACCTTTTTTCCTTAATGAATGCCCCTCGAATAAAACCAAAACCGCCACTTCAAGACTATCTCCTGACGTTGTCGTGCGTATGGCTAGCTCGGGAATGTCCATGTTAGGGCACTGCCCAGGTAATGGACGACTTAGCGCGCCTATTTAGATCATGGGCAAAGAGCAACCTGCCGAACATCTGGCTAGACATGAGAGTTATGTTTGTTAACTTTGTTTGTGAATTTTATTAATGGGAATGTTCAATAAATTTTTATCTATCTATCTATCTGAAATTTATTGCATTCTGATGTTTCTTAATTTGTATCATTTCATGGATTCTTCTCTTATTATAGTTGTCCTCATTGAACAATATTTGTGTGTTATCGAAATCAAAATCATGCAACTTTTGTTGTGCATGTTGTGCTAATGCTGTTGCATTTTCGTTAACCTTTCTTAAGCTATACTTATGTTCGTATATTCTTTTCTTTAAATAT
Organism: Dendroctonus valens; assembly: GCA_024550625.1. Taxonomy (NCBI): domain Eukaryota; kingdom Metazoa; phylum Arthropoda; class Insecta; order Coleoptera; family Curculionidae; genus Dendroctonus; species Dendroctonus valens. The sequence goes on from JAJTJO010000006.1 coordinate 892,132, forward strand.
TGCCCTGTTTGTCCTATGTATGTGTTGTCACAGTTCATACAGTCAATCTTGTATATTACGTTAGGTGTGACCAACTTATCGCTTCTAGGCTTAAATTTTGTAAAACACTCTTTTGCCAAGTTGTTTTTAGTTTTTTTCCGCTATAGTAATATTATGCGGTTTTAAAACATTTTTTATTTTTGTGCTGATTTCTGGTATGTGTGGTAATGATACATATTTGATTTCACCCTCTTTTTTCTTTTTTATATTATTTATGTTGTTCCATTTATTTGCATTGTATATTTTATTGATTCTTTGTTTTATAATTGGTTCGAAGAATTCTTTGGGATAGTTGTTCATTATTAGTACCTTTTTTATTTTTTCGAGATTTTTTTGTCTGTATCCACAGTGTGCCAATTTTATCGCTCTATCAGTAAGCGCTGTTACCACACTTTTTTTATACTGTATAGGTGCATATGATTGGTAATTCAAGTATCTACCAGACCACACATCCTTTGTGTACCAGTTTGTTTTTATTTCCCCATTATTGTCATACATAATCGTCATATCCAAAAAGTTTAATGATTTGTTTTTGTCTTCCTCAATGGTGGATTTTATGGTTTCATGGAATGCATTAAACTTATCTAGTGTGTATTGAACTTTTTGGTTTGGCAGGCACATTATGCAGTCATCCACGTATCTTTTAAAAAATCCACATTTAAATTCTAAATCAGGTATTAGTTTTTGTTCCAGACTTTCCATTACAAGTTGCAATTGTTGCAGCTATGGGGGACCCCATAGCTACTCCATATATTTGCGAATAGAAATTGTCCTCGTATCGGAAGTACGTGGACTTAAGGCACAGCTCTACCGCCCCAATAAATTCACCTTCGGGCAATGATGTATATTCCCTAATTTCAGACCATTTATTCTTTATGCACTGTATTGAGTAATCTACCGGGACGTTTGTGTATAGTGATACCACATCAAGCGATATTAGGCGATGGTTCTCAGGTATCTACTGTTTTTTTATAAATTCGCAGAAGCTCCATGAGTCTCTAATGTGATATTGTGAACTTCCCAATATATTACTCAACACAGCTGACAGGTATTTAGACAATTGGTAAGTTGGGGCATTTATGTTGCTAACTATCGGTCTTAATGGGTGGCCTGCTTTGTGAAGCTTTGGCAGGCCATATATAAATGGTGCTCGGCCGTTGTTGCAAGACAGTGTTCGTTTTAAATTATCTGTTATGAATTTATTTTTATGCCATGAATTTATTATTTTATTTAGTTTTGTTTGAATATTTGTAGTAAGATCTTTTTTTCCGGTTTATATGTTTTTACATCATTTATTAATGCTAGCATTTTTGTTCTATATTCACTTTTCATCATAACAACTGTCTTGCTACATTTGTCAGCCGTTAACACGCAGATGTTTGTGTGTTCATTTAAGAAAGTTTTGGTTTCACGTATAAGCCTATTGATATAGTTTTAAAATATATAGTTATAAATGTAGTTTTAAAACATATATAATATACTATATAAAATATGTAAATATTTTATAAAATAAATATAGTTTTAATATATATATATATATATATATATATATATATATATATATATATATATATATATATATATATATATATATATACTATATAAAAAATATAGTTTTAAAATAGCTATACTATTTCTTGATATGTTATGATGATTTGTTTTTTCCGTTGAGATTTTTCTCCACGCTGATATGCTTCTCGCTTCGCCTTAGAAACGACTGATGTATCTTCTAATGCACCTCACATTTATTACTTTTTGAAGGAATACGGGAATCAGATGCAGTAGCATCAGCATTATCTCCATCATATCTAATAATAAGGCCCATCTTTTTTAATTTCCAATCGTACAACTGGTTTTAAAAATTAACTAGTTCTCCGTTCTGATCGGTTATATCAATGGTTATGTTATCAATGAGTTGTTTTTTATTAATTGGTAAATATATAGGATGTTGCGGCACTAAATTTAAACATTGTTGTGTATATTTTCCCGACTGTACTTCAAAATTTTTTTTTAAATAAACTAAATTTAAAGCATAACCTTGATCGACTTCGGGTGCAAATTCAAAAATAGTGTGAGCTGGCTTATTACCATAATAACAACCAGTAGCAATATTGCAATTGACTCGTATTGTGACGACCTTTATTATGTTGACAGGCAGATTGGACACGTGTGTTTTCAATTTTGGATATATGTCTTTTGAAAAGCCTAATAACCTTCCAATCGATTTGTCGTCGGTTAGGTCAAGGTCATAGATTCTTTTAATTTCACATTTGAGAGTATTATTATTAGGCTTGATCGATAAAATGTGATTTCTCGCTTGTTGCGTACACGTATCCAATCTACAGAGCTTCGTTAGTATGTACTCTTCTATATCGCTTATTTCGTATGCTCCTGTGGGAATGGAAATTTCTGCAACTCCTACCACATTGAATTTATTATTTACGTTATCCTCAATATTCGGTATACTATTATATGTATGAAACCCTATGAGAGAAACAGAATAGTTATAATTAGGATCAAGTTGAATTGGTGGAAAAAAGTCAGCACTTAGAATGCTGCTACGCCCATTCAGTGTGAATGTCTGAGACATGACTAAATAATAAAACAGTCTATGTAGAATTTATATATAATTAAATAATATCAGTAGTGTTATTGTACAAAAATTTTAAGCATAAATGCCCACATTGAAACGGATTATAATTTTGATAACAGTTATGATTATAAAAAATGTTGCATTCGCTTTTTCGATTTCAATAGCTAACTAATTCTATAGGTGGCTTAAGGTTACCATAACTATCGAAATAATAAACATCAGTATCTTTTTTAACATATACTACCCAATGACTTCCAATTCCGTTTTCAGAGTCTAAATTAACAATACCACATTCGTACTTGAAAGGACCTTGTTGATATGGAAGACGATCACGCATGTATATTCCACAAAATCTTTTAATTTTTAAAGCTTTTATTGCCGATTCCAAATCGAAATTGGTTAGCGCTCTTTCAGGCAGCTTTATTGGAAGTTTTTTGACTGTTTACTTAAGTATAAACCTAAACTTTTCGATACTTGTGCAAATAGAGCCCGCTCCCTTTTTTCCCCAAAACTATAGCTTCCATTGTTTGATTATGTCTTTCAGACTCCTCTAATTTCTGTTTAGCACTTTTTGCGTCATTAACAACTTTTGCAACAGCAGATGCTCCACCAGCCAGACTACCAACCGCACTCAGTTTAGCCAGTAATGGAATAAGAAAAGGTAAAAATCCTACTCTCTTTGGAACAGCTAGAACTCTTTGTACCTTAATGTTTCGTTTCCCATCATCGATTTGTTTGATGATCGAATGTGCTTGGTTTACTATTGACTGAATTCCTGTGTTTGTTGGTAAATCTGTCATATTATTTGCAGCACCAGCAGCAGCAGTCTCCTTTTTCAATGGCAATAATAAAGCAGTTTTAAAGTTTACATTCTTCTTTTTACGTTGTAGTTTCTTATGCGATTTGCGTATTCTTGTTTTCTTGTATTTTTTAGTTTTTAATCCCATTCCCATTTTTTGCTTTACTTTCATGGCGTTAGTAATCAACCAACCAGATAATTTTTCCCCTAATGTAGAATCAGGAGCTTTTACTCGTTCCCACGCTTTATATTCTAAAGCTCGATCTGACTTATGACGATCTTGTACCGACTTATTCCTTGAGTATGCGATATCGTGTTCTCTACACGCACTATCCAACTTATTTATTCATTTCTCTCCTCTATTTAACCTTTGTTCTAATTTAGTTCCAGGCCCACAAAACTGATATCTATAAACAAATAAAAAGCCATATAAATATTATCAATAATAAAAAAAATTTTATTGCCATACCCAGGCAAGTGAAGCTCTATAGGCAACCGATTAATTAGACTATTAAGAGATCCTCCTTCTTTAACGTTCAGCATTTAAATGAAAATGAAATAAAATATATATGTTATATACCTTAGTTCGATTCAGTCTCATAGCAACTGTGAAAATATGCGCATCGTTCCGCAAAGCTATACATTACCTGTAAAAAATCAAGATTTAGAAGATAGTATTCGAAATAAGCCTAGTAGACATGGCAGTCTATTACCCAATACTGTTAGATCTCTTATATCAGGACCGAGTAATTGCGGAAAAAGTAATGTTCTCCTGAGTCTAATATTCGAACCCAATGGATTACGCTTTGAAAATATTTATATTTATTCAAAAACTCTGTATCAAACGAAATATGAACTATTGCGTAATGTTATTAAACAAGTGAAAGGAATGGGTTATTATAACTTTCAGCAGAGTGATGATGTTATTGATCCATCGGAGGCTAAAGAAAATTCAATTATAATATTCGATGATATGGCATGCGATAAACAAGATAAAATTAGATCTTATTTTTCTATGGGACGTCATAAAAATATCGATTCATTTTATTTATGTCAAACGTATACTCGTATTCCTAAACATTTAATTAGAGATAATGTTAATCTATTGATTATATTTAAACAAGATGAAATTAACTTAAGACATATTTATAACGAACATGTTAATACCGATATGACTTTTGATACTTTTAAAGATATATGCTCAGAATGTCGGAAAGAAATGGATTTTTAGTTATTGTTAAGGAAGATGAAATCAACAAAGGAAGATATCGAAAAGAATTTGATAAATTCATTGTGCTATAAAAGTATGTTATTGACATTAGTAGTAATTAATTAGACGTCAATTGTGTTAAAAATTTTATTATAAAAGCAACACACGCATTAGTAATCATTTAAATCAGCAAACAAACCCATTGAGAACAGACCTGTTGCGAACAAAGAGATCAGCAAACAAACCCACTGAGAACAAACCTGTTGCGAACAAAGAGACCAGTTGAGAACAATAAACAGACCTGTTAGGAACGACAACAACAGCAACAACATGCTTTCAAATAAAAATAAAGATTTAAAACGTAAAATAATTCAGGCTGCAGGAAGTGTAAGAAAAAAATTTAAATTACTAAAATCGCAGGATACAAGCAATTCAGAACAATTAAATGCTTTTTTTAAACCTATAACTGATCCAGTACAGGATATTCAAGAAAATATTGCAGATATAAAACAGACTGCCATAACACAAAAAACACAATCAGATTCTGTAAAAATTTAAAAAAAGAAGAACCTAAAGTATAGATTTCCTAAATCATTTAAAACTCTTTATGAAAAAGCAATAAAAAGTCCAAATGAAGATTCTGCTGAAGACATATTGTCTTCTGAAGACGAAATCGATCGACAGTCTACACCATTTATCGATAAGAGGAAATCAGAACTATTTTCGGATTACTCGCACACCAAAATCATATTTGGAGGAATTGATTATAGGAAAAAATGGCAAACTTGACAATACATATGGTCCTAGGTTTATTAAGGGAAGTAAAAATGAATTTCAGATGGGTAATAAAATAATGCAAATTCATTCGAATGGTGAATTGCAAATAGATGATCAAACATTTGCATCGACTCCCGGTCTATACGAATTGATATTTAAAGCAAGGCCCGAATCATATACTCAAAGTGATTATCAACAATATAAAGATATAATTTTGATATCTAAAGTAGCCTTTCGAAACCATGATGCGATGAAACAAATTTCAGGAAATAAGTCGTGGAAATACAAAAATATAATTAAACCAATTGTTGACAAAAAAACACCTTTAAAAATGGTGAAAAAAAAGGAGGCAATCTGATTAATATGTATAACAAAAAACCAATGGAATATATTTATTGGGATGATCCTAATGAATTAGTTGCACGATTAGCTTAATTACATGCCTCTTCAAAAGCTGGAAACAAGTATTCGCACTTGAACGAGGTACGTGCCATTGAAGATGAATTACGCGAAGCAAAATTTATATATTAGTTGTGATTAAGTCAATAATACTCATTTGAAAACTGTCTATCGATAAGTTTGGACGTACTTCCTCATCATCAATGTTCGAAACTGGTGGCAGTGTCAACAAGAAATTTCGTTTGGAGCAGCAGCAACAGATTGCTTACACAAAGGATGGAGATTTTGACTTGCAAAATCGAAGACTATGTTATGTTAAAGAACCAATAAATGATCAAGATTGTGCAACGAAACAATACACTGATCTATCTTTAAAAATGTCAACGAAAAATGCTACGCAAAAGATAAATCATCTAGAAATGTAGCTTACGATTTTAGATAATGCGACAAAATCGTTTAACAAGAAATTAAATGAAATAAATGCTTTTATCTTAAGAGAATCTTCTACAGCTGGTAGGCATATGGCTACGAAAAACTATGTTGATGATGCAATATTTACAACAAAACAACTTATTAGAAGTGACATAAAAAATTTGATTAAACAAGTCAAAACAGAAATATTGGTTGAAGCTGAAGATTCAAAAAAACATTCGCAAATCATAAATCGAAGTGTTGAAGAAATCCCAAATCATTCGCAAATCATAAATCGAACTGTTCAACAAATCCCAAATCCTAGCACAAACTGATGAACATGTTCCTCTGGAAAGAAGAAAACCAAAATCTAGTCAATAAATTCCATGGATGATAAGTATTTTTGTTATTACGACCATAATCAAGACAATAAATTCCCTGGATGATAAGTATTTTTGTTATTACGATTCTATCCTCACACAAATAACAACACTATGGATCTGAGCAATAACGAAAAAGCTAAAATTATTGAAGAACTGCATAGACCAACCCGTCGAAACTTTAACAGACGGAAAACAGTTGTAAAAGGAATTCGGGATCTATATCAAATAGATTTAGCTGATTATCAAAATATATCAAAATTTAATAAAGGTTAGAAGTACATTTTGGTTGTTATAGACAGTTTTCAAAATTTCTAATGACTAAACCATTAAAATCGAAATCTACACAGGTGGTAGCATCTGCGATGCGAAAAATATTAGATGAATACGGTCCTGCCAAAAATGTGCAATCAGATTGTTACGTGCAAATATTTTGCCGTAAACCTGTTAATTTGTTTTCGACCTCGGTATGCGTGTTCAAGTTATTTGCCAAGCATATCTGTTTTGGTTTTTTTCATCATAGAGTTAAATTTTGGCTGTAAAATCCGAATCTAGCAAATTTGGCGATTCTTATCTCAGGTGAAAGAAATGTTTGGTAGATTGCGGGATCACGTGTCCGTTAGGGCCAATGAATTTGGTGATTTTTGATTCTATATATGATATTCTATATATTTGATATATATACAGTGTGTCCAGTATAAAATGATGTACATGGGGATATTGGAAACCGTTAGAGTTACAGGGTGGACCAAATGGGGAAAAAGTTGCGCAATCAAGTGCCTATAAATAATCTGTCATCAACTTCTTTCAACTCGGAATAGCAACGGATATACAGGGAAAAAAAGCAAAAAGTGCGTTTTATAAAATCCTTTATATCGTGTTTATTATAAAAGATACAATAACGAAATTTTCAGGGTGGGGGTAAGAAATGAGCGTGAATTTGAAAATAAAGTAAAAAATAATCTAGGCCCACTATGTTCAATGAGGCCGAAGTCAACTTTTGTTTTTCTTATGGGCGCCATATTAAATTTCTGCATTTTTAAATTCCCCTTTAAATATACTCTTCAACCATGTATAACATGTTTATGTTCGGTCAAGGTAAATAATTAAAATTAACAAAATTAAGATTTAATGGTAGTAGGCATTGATATTTCTATTAATTATTACTTTAAATTATTATTGATCATACATCGAACACTGCAAAAGAACAAGTAACATTTTAGGATTAAAGTAGGTGTTCAAATAAGCCACCGTTTTCTCGCACGCACAACATACATCGTCTCATTACTGCTTCCCAGGATTTTCTGATCATTTCAGGGGTAATTCTGTTAACAGCTTCTATAATAGCGTGTCTAAACTCCTCTTCGGTTTCGTATGACCTACAGTATACCACATTTTTGAGGAAACCCCATGCAAAAAAATCCAGCGGTGTTATGTCAGGGGATCTCGCAGGCCATCTTACTGGTCCCAGGTTGACTATCTACTTGTTGGGAAATTCGTGATTTAAAAATTCTGTGATAATACATCCATTATGTGGCGCCGCGCGGTCTTGTTGGAAATACAAGTTTTGCAGGGTAGCTACTGGAGCATCCATAAGTGCTTCCGCTACGTTAGTTTGTAAGAGGTTCAAATATCTCTCGGAATTTAAGTTCTCATTTAAAAAAAATGGTCCAATCACGTGGGTACCCACAATACCTAACCAGACGTTAAATCCAAACATAACTTGGTGCCTAACTTGACAAACAGATGTTGATCTGACCAAAAAACGGTATTTTTACGATTAAATAGTCCACATTTAGTAAATTGGCTCTCATCTGACCAAAGGACTTTTAAGGAAAAGTTTGGTATCTCGTTATTTCTTTGAATAAACCACTGACAAAATGCCATTCTTCTAATCGCATGGCCATTCTGGAGTCCCTAAAGGGCCTTTAAATACACATTTCTTCAGCTTTCGCTTTATTTCGTCGACAGAGAATAAAACACTCCGTAAACAACAAAAAAAAACATATCGTATTTTTCATAATTTGAAAAGTGATTCATTCTTAAACACACAATTAATTACAAACACTTGACACTAAATGACAATAAATTCTACTTTGACAGTTACCTAGGTAATTAAAACAGACAACGAACGTCACTATGGGGAAATTGAAGAGAAATATCAATGCCTACTACCATAAAATCTTAATTTTGTTAATTTTAATTATTTATCTTGACCGAACATAAACACGTTATACATGGTTGAACAGCATATTTAAAGGGGAATTTAAAAATGCAGAAATTCAATAAGGCGCCCATAAGAAAAACAAAAGTTGACTTCGGCCTCATTGAACATAGTGGGCCTAGATTATTTTTTACTTTATTTTCAAATTCACGCTCATTTCTTACCCCCACCCTGAAAATTTCGTTATTGTATCTTTTATAATAAACACGATATAAAGGATTTTATAAAACGCACTTTTTGCTTTTTTTCCCTGTATATCCGTTGCTATTCCGAGTTGAAAGAAGTTGATGACAGATTATTTATAGGCACTTGATTGCGCAACTTTTTCCCCATTTGGTCCACCCTGTAACTCTACCGGTTTCCAATATCCCCATGTACATCATTTTATACTGGATACACTGTATATATATATATATATATATATATATATATATATATATATATATATATATATATATATATATATATATATATATATATATATATATATATATATATATTATATGCTTACCCTTAAATAATTTTTTTGTAACTCTTAAATAATAATTATTAAATAAATAAATTAAATAAAAATTAAATATTTTCTAGATCAAAGAATTATCGAGATAGTCAGATTAAATCTGTCTCATCAAGATCGTGTAAGTGTGTGTTGTTGTTCCTGTTACACTCATAAAAATGCTATTATTTCAAGTTTTGTTCAAAATTTTTTTAGCTCAAACCAACAATGTTTATATCAGGGAACAAACAAAAATGAAGAAGTATCAATCCCTGAGGGATATGAATATGTGGGTACTATATGCGAATCAGACATTTATTTAAAACGGGGCCTCCAAGAAATTATTGTTTGGGTTCTCGTAAACCAATAAAAAAAAATTTATAAGGTAAAAAAAATAGTAATTTTTAATATTATATATAGTTTTTTAAAAATATAAATATTTTTTTTAGATAATTAGTGACATTACAATTTCAATAATATGATAGGCAATGGCTGCAACTAGTGACTATGATAGTGATAGGGACAATTCAATCGATAATATAGTAATAGATGAGCGCGAATCCCGCGATATTCTTAACAGTAAAATATGCGTAAACGAATTATATGTACTTTATGAAGATGCTGGTGATATATTGTGTTATTTCTGTTTTCATACAGAAATAATAGAATATGGAGAGGAATACATACAAAACTATCGATTTGTAAGTGTTCATTACTTATTAAACGAAGTGGACTACGTACGTAATCATCTAAAGAAGTGCTATATATGTGAAACTGTATTATATATGATTTATTCACGAAATACATATATGCTTTGTTGTGGCATACCAAACAACAACAACAGTCACTAGCAGTACGCCAATGTGCTTCTATTCAAAGTAGGTATAAATAGCATTGATTTGACACTATTGTTTTCAGTTCAAGCATCTCTTTCTCGTAATCGCGAGCATACTAATACAGTAAACTACAGTTGTGTGTGTGTGTTGTGTAGGAAAATTAATATTTAAAAAAAATGGAACATGTCAATTCTATTGCACGCTGCGAAATGAAACCAAAATTGAAACCAGACGAATTGATTATAAATAAATGGTACAAAGTTATGAACATTCGAAAAATTAATACACAATTTTGAGTAGCAATCATGGTTGAATTAGAGCAAAAAATGCTATTTCTTCCTAGACTAGTTTCGGTTATGACGAAAAGTGTTATTGATGAATTGTTAAGCAACGAAGGGTTATATATGTTTCAAAGGCAAGAAAACGCTTCCAGGTACTCTCTTTGCTACAAATCCGTTCGAATTTAGTAAAAATAACAGTAACAACCAGTAGACAATCAGTTGTATTTAAACCATAGCTATGGTGTGTTTAGCATTAATTAATTAGGTTTCATTTTAATGTAATTACCTTTCTAACACATTTATATTAAATTGGAGATGAACAAGACTGTCAGTTGTAATTAAACCGTACCTAGGGTGTGTTTAACAATAATTAATTAGGTTTCATTCAATATAATTATCTTTATATCACATTTAGAATAAAATGGAGAAGGACATACTAAAAAACAAACAAGAACTTTTTAAATTATGCAAATCTCCAGAGGAAATTGCTAGTTTTATTCATTTAAATAAAGAAAATATTAAAATATTCAAAAACAAATTGAAACAAACAAATCCACAATTATCTAGTGGTGAAAAAGCCAAAATTGAATCTCTTTTGGGGATTTTTAAATCTTTTAATGTACGAATAAAACAATTGCAAAGACATAATGCACAAACGCAACCAGCAACAGCAATCTCCGGAACAGGGTTGTCTACTACCCATACAACAGTAGCAGACACCAGCATCCACTCACAATCAACACAAAATGTGGTTTGGAAAAAGGTAATCAAGTTTTTTATTATTTTTATTATTTTCTTTCTTTTTTTTTGTTACAGTTAGCAACAGCATTTAACAATAGAATAATGACTGGAGCTGTATTAAATGTCAACCATAATGGCATTTATCAATTTTTACAAGACAGCGGCGTAATTCTCCAACAAAAGATTGCTGAACAACTACGCAAGTGGAAATCGTTGAAACTCAATCTTAAGATCGTCTCGTCTTAAGTCTCGCATCGTTGTTTGCCGAGTGCGGAGGTGCTACGAAGCGAAATCGTGCGACATTTTCGAGTTAAAATTGTGTTCGTTATCTGTATTGTGCGTTTTTTTCAAATAACGTTTAAAACATTCTTTATCGGGCAACTACCGGGTTTGCGCGATAAGATTGATGAATCCCGGAAGCTCTGTGGAATCCGAGTCGGATCAGGGCTGCCAAGGGAGCTATTTTCTTAGGCCCAGGACCAAGAAAAGGGGTAGGGTGCCCAAGTCTGACCCAACATCGCCAGTCACCAACCCCGGCTCCAAAAAAATCAGCGATGGAGGAAACTGTAGAGGTGTCGCAGGCGACTTCAGCGGGCGCAGCAGATGACGGATTCGTCGTCCCGCGAAAGACTGTGGCGTGGAGTACGATGATTGTTGGTCCAGAGGCCTCCACGACGCTGAAAAACCTATTCACGCCCATCCAGCCGCCAATCGTAGATGAGCCTCCAACACTTCCCAACTCCAGCGTAGGGACTGAACGGGAAGCGATGGCTGAGAGCCCTGCAGCAACTGCAAACAAGGCCAAGAAGGCAGAAAAGCCGCCGCCAATTGTAATCGCTGGAAAACCCAGCAATCACACAATGCTGATTGGTAGTCTAAAAACAATCACCAGTCAGCCTTTCACGCTGAAGTACACGAAGGTTTCGTTAATCGTGTACTGCAGCAGCATTATGGATTGGGCGGCGGTAAAACGATCCCTGGAGGAGGGCAAGAGCCAGTTCCACACCTACGCCGCCTTCGTCGGAAAAAACACACGCGTTTGTCCTGAGGGGCCTGGAGGGGAATGTCGATCCGACTGCCATAAAGCAGGATATGGCAGACCAAGGACTGGAAGTGAGAAGTGTCTTCAAAATGAAGACACTCTTCAGGCCGCTCTACCTGGTCGTGACTAGCGACAAGGCAACCCTCCGAAAACTGAACGCCGAGGCCAAGGTGGTGTGCAATGTCAGGGTTTCGTGGGAAACCCGCAAAAACCGGAACACCCTGACAGAGTGTCGTCGATGCCAAGGCTGGGGCCATGCCTCCGGGAACTGCCACTGGGACTTTAAATGCTCCCGATGCGCTGGGGGGCATGAAATCACCGCCTGCCCCGTTGGAGCTACATTAAAATGCGCTAACTGCGGTGGGCTTCATCGTAGCTTTGACGAGGCTTGCCCAGTACAAACAGGCGCAAGTCCCGGCGGAGAGGCAGCGTTTCGTCCCTGCTCCTCTTCCGACGAGGCCAGCCTGGAGTCAAACCAGTCGAGCCCCTGGCCCGATCCACCCTTCACCCCTAAGCAGCACGACCATGGCGCCAAGTCACGCCAACAGGACCATGCTGCCCCCGCCACCGCCTTCATTAGCGGAGTTTCCTCCGCTGAGGCAGCACGAAGCTGTCCCGACGACCTCCGCCTACCCAGCCCATGGTATAAATGGGAACGCGGTGGCCATGCTGGGCAGTGCCCAGCGGGAATTCACCGAGCTGTCGTCGCAAATCAACTTGGAGGAGGTGATCAAGGCGGTAAGATTTTACAGCGCTGCATTGAGGGGTTGCGTCTCGAAGACAGACAAATTCCTAGTCTCAGCGCAGTTCTTCAATGAAGATATTAACAGCTTCGATTTTTAAGTATTGATATTGTCAACTGTGCCCTATGAGGATTGGGGAATGGAACTCATGTGGACTCTGGAGTCGTCTCGGTGAGTTCGAGCAGTTCCTCGGGTCTGAGGACGTCGATGTGGCGTTAATCGTGGAAACATGGTTGCGTCCCGGAGACAGAATCACAATCCGGGGGTATAGGCTCGAGCGTGCCGATAGGCCCGGTCTAAGGGGTGGAGTGACCATAGCGATCAAAGCAACGATCCCTTACAGGAGACTGCCATGCAGGCAGTCAGTAATAGAGAACGTTGGCGTAGAGCTTTATAATGGTGTTTTGATCTACTGTGGGTACTCTACTTCTACTCGCTTACAGGCCACTGACGTTGATCCATTTTTTTCAAACACCAATAGGGTGTTGCTTATGGGAGATTTCAACGCCCGCCATCCCCTATTTAATAACCCTGGACGGAAAAACGCAGCTGGCAATTTCTTAGCCAGCTACGTTCGCGACAATGGCCTACTAGTCATGCCCACTTCATCTCCAACGCATTATTCAAACAGTGAAATGAACTCATCTTTCCTTGATTTCGGAATAGCCAAAGGACTCGCCAATCTCACGGAGATGGTGGCTATAGACGCCCTCAGCAGTGACCATTTGCCCATTTACCTCGACATTAGGGATTTAAAGCGCACACAAACGAACGACTTTCGATATTCATTCGATTTTCGCGAATATCGGAAACGACTACAAGACCTGACGTGTATTCCGAGCCAGATCGATACTGTCGAAGCCCTGGAGCATGCGGTAAATCAAAGTTCACAATAGGGCCAGTTGCCGAGTGTAAATATTCCTACATTTTCAGGTAAAATTGAAGACTGGCAGGCGTTTATAGATTTATTTTTGGCAAATAATTGATAGTCATTCATCGCTGAATGATGTACAGAAATTTCTTTATCTAAAAGTTGCTTTATCAGGTGAAGCGTTAAATTTGATCAATAATTTACCGTTGACCAATGATAATTATACGCAGGCGCTAGACATACTCAGAAACAGATTTGAAAATAAATTAGTGGTAATTAATGCACATTTAAAGGGTATGCTAGGCATACCTCATTGTGCAAAAGGTACAAGCAAACTACTGAGAGTTTTTGACGCATATAAGGCAGCATGTTAATTCATTAAAAGCACTTAAATTACCTGTTAAGGAATGGGACGTTTTATTGGTTTTTCTTTTTTTCGCAAAAATTAGATTATCAAACGCCTCGGGCTTATGAATTGGAGAAAAATGTAAGGCAAACGTCTTTAGATGCACAAGCAGTGTTGCCAATTCTTGGTGATTTTATTACTTTTTTGGAAAATCGTTGTGTCGCATTGGAAAATATTGAAGGGAAAGTTCAAAGAGTTTTAACAATCAAGGGATTAGAGATAGGCATGGGGATAAATATCTAAAAAATACATTTCTCAGTCAACAGCAAGGTTCTTCAGGTATGGGGCAAAAATCAAAATGTAACTTTTGTAATAGTGATATTCATGACATTCATAAGTGTTTCAAATTCGCTAATTAATCTGTCACTGGCTGACAAACGGCAATGTATTCAAGTAAATCGTTTATGTTATAACTGTTTGGGAAGATCTCATGGGGTAACTCAATGTCAAATAAAACAGGGCTGTAGAACGTGCAATAGAAGGCACCATACACTTTTACATGACGACCAGTGAAGTAATGCTGGTGGGGGAACTCAACAAAACAAAGGGTCAAGTCATACTTTTGAGAATCATTGTAATTAAGTAATGAAGAATGTACGTCACCTTCACAAGAACAAGGGAATACATTCTAGGGTACAAATGAAGAGGAATTTATAGGTATTTCTCACGGGACAAATTTAGGCATTTCCAAGGAAGAAAATCAAATACAGAAAACCGTTATGACATGTTCACAGGACTTGAACTTTCAGGTTCTTCTATCTACAGCTATGATAAAAATTAATCTAGAAAATGGTCAAAAGATTAATGCGAGAGCGCTATTGGACTCCGGGTCACAAACGAGTTTCATTACAAAACAACTGTTTAAGAAATTAGGAAGCTGCCAACGTTTTAACACTATGTTAAAAATTGGGGGAATTGGTAACAAAACAACTCAAGTAGGGACAATGGTTAAATTGACTTTAGAGTCTCATATTCATAATTATACTTTAAATACAAAATTTGCGGTGTTAGATAAAATTACGTCTCAACTTTCTCATGTTTGGGTGGACCTTAAAGGACCATAAAGTTGGCGGATCCCATTTTCTATAAGCCAGGTCACATTGATATATTAATTTCAGCAGATGAATACGATCAAATAGTTCTTCTTGAAGTTATAAAATTAGGTACAGGTCTGCCAGTTCTGCAAAATTCTGAATAGGGCAGGTTGGTTTTTGGAACGGCTTCAACTATACATCATGGTAATGATTTATTATGTCACGTGGGTTGCGCAACTGTCGATTTCATTCGCGATAATCAATCGGTATACATTGTCACCTATGGCATCCAATTTGTTCAAAAACAAAGAAGATATCGCAGAAATAATTTCAAGATTGTTGCAAGTAACCCCACCTTTCGGTACATGAGAACCGACGGGACCTCGTACGCAACGATGTAAAACTGATTTCCATAAATTTTCGATTTGCCCACGGGATGCACTGGAGTGACTGGAACAAAGTTGACCGCTTTACGTATGAGCGAATGAAATTTGATGAATTATATATAAAATATATAATATAAAAAGAGGAACGTTTCCAACCTCTCAGAACATGAGGATGACTCGAGGGTTAGATAGATAGATAGATAAACATTTATTGAACATTACCGTTATTTACGAAATTAAAAGTTAACAAACATAACTCCTATGTCGCCTATCTAAATAGGCGCGCTAAGTCGTCCATGGCAGTGCCCTAACATGGACATTCCCGAGCTAGCCATACGCACGACAACGTCAGGAGATAGTCTTGAAGTGGCGATTTTGGTTTTATTCGAGGGGCATTCATTAAGGAAAAAAGGTCTTCCTGAAGGGAAGCCAAAAACCCCTTTTGCTTCGACCTTTAAGTTTGATACTGTCAGCCGTGGCGTTAACCGCCGGCAGTTTCAACTAGATGACCAAATCCATCCGCCCCCGCCCCGATCGGTGCAAGGACCAGCCAACACCAGCCAGAACGAGGCAGGACGAACCCGTCAAGTCACGTTATGTTGGATTTGTGCGTTTCCAGCCTGCTAGAAACGACTGTCTGCAACTGGCAGGCAATGTTTGTTTGTCGTCATGTACTGTCAGGGACAAAATCCTCATAAAATATGGGTCGTAAGTAAAAAATAAGTCGCTTATACAGGGGACCATGAGTTGGGCGATCGTTTGCTCTTACTTGGGTGATATTTCGCGTAAGGAGTGAGCCTTGCACTCCGCTATGATAAAAATTTTCAGCGATGGTATCTATATAGTCGGCTATATAGGCCATCCCTGTAGCTTCGTGCATTTCGGTTATTCTGGTGTATCTGTCAGCCGATAGGACGCCTCTCAGGAACCTATTTTGGGTCCTTTGAACACGTCGTCTCGTGGAATCACAGACAGAGTGCCAGATAGGGGAGCCGTAGGTCAGTATGGGCCTTATGGTGGAGGTGTAGAGCAGAAGTTTGTTTTGAGTTGACAGAAATGAATTTGGCGCCAGAAGAGAGTACAACTTTCTTCGGGCAATGAAAGTCTTGTACAGCATAGTCAACATGCTTGTTGAAGTGAGGTCGGGCGTCTAGTTTGAATCCCAGGTATTTCACCTCTTTTGTGGTTTGATAGGAGTATTTTGGACCACGAGTGGTGATAAGATTTTGTTGTTAGTAAATTTGCGCGAGAAGATAATAAGTTCAGTCTTCCTGGGATTCACTTTAAGTTGCCATTTATCGAAATACGGCGTCAATAAACTCAGGTGATGCGCAATGCGAGATTTCGCAGCCTGAGCATAGAAAGACGATGTGTAGATAGCCGTATCATCCGCGTATTGTGCTATTTTTGTAGTGGGAAGTTTTGGAATGTCTGCTGTGTGCAATGTATACAGTAGCGGCGAAATCACTGTTCCTTGTGGTACTCCTGCCGCGATGCGTCTTTTGGCAGAAGTGGAATTCTCCACTTTCACCTGGTTGGAACGGTTTTTTTAGGTAAGACGCTATAAGGGAAACTAGGTAGAGTGGCAGTGAATGTACGGCAAACAACTTATACAGCAGGCCTGTGTGCCAAACTGTGTCGAAGGCCCTTTCCATATCGAGAAGCAGCATTACCGTACTTTGAAGTTTATTAAATGCTTCATAGGCATCCGTTGCGATCCTAGCAGTCTGCAGCGTTGTGTTGTGTCTTGCTCGAAAGCCAAACTGCTCATCCGGGATTAAACTTCGAAGCTCGGCTGCTGCCTGTAGTCTCGATAGGCTAACCTTCTCGGGTAATTTTCCGAGGGAGTTTAGGAGGGAAATTGGCCTATAAGAAGCGGGATCAGTCGGGTTTTTGCTCGGCTTTAAGATAGGAATTATTACAGCGTTTTTCCAGTCCTGTGGGAAGTGCTGCAATTTAAGGACTGCGTTGACTATTTGCACTATTAGCACAATAGTTTTCCGCGGTAAGTTTTTGAGGAGTAAATAAGGGATGCCGTCTGGCCCGGGGGCTTTTCGGCTAGGGACGCGCTGAAGACACGATTGTATCTCCGACGGGGTTGTTATATAGGAATGCAAAGTCGAGGGTGGTATAGGATACTTCCGTTCTACGAAAACAGCGGTCTGTCTTTCCATTTCGTTATCCTGAAGGGCTGGTTGGACTTTGTGTACTTCTGCCAAAAAGTCGGCGAGCAGCTCGCATTTGTCGCTGGTAGTAATGTAACTCCGCCCCTCTTTTTCAACAGCGGAGACTTGCTCGTAGACTTTTCCTAGACTTCTCGACATTTTCCACAAAGAATTGTCACGGGGAGATAAGTTTCGCAATTTTTCCGCCCAGGTAAAATTCCTGTATGCGGAAATTTCGCTCCGGATGTCTCGTGCAAGTTCTGCTGCCCTTATGCGATCGGCAGATTGCCTGAATCGCTGCCAACGCTTCCTGGTTCTATTTTTCGCCTTAATAAGGTTCAATATTTCCTCAGGAAGGTTGTCGCGCCGCGGTCTGTTCGGAACTTTTTTGGCCAAAGCTTGCTGTGTCCGTTGAATTTTACTGGTCAGACCTTTTACCGCATGCTCCAGGGCTTCGACAGTATCGATCTGGCTCGGAATACACGTCAGGTCTTGTAGTCGTTTCCGATATTCGCGAAAATCGAATGAATATCGAAAGTCGTTCGTTTGTGTGCGCTTTAAATCCCTAATGTCGAGGTAAATGGGCAAATGGTCACTGCTGAGGGCGTCTATAGCCACCATCTCCGTGAGATTGGCGAGTCCTTTGGCTATTCCGAAATCAAGGAAAGATGAGTTCATTTCACTGTTTGAATAATGCGTTGGAGATGAAGTGGGCATGACTAGTAGGCCATTGTCGCGAACGTAGCTGGCTAGGAAATTGCCAGCTGCGTTTTTCCGTCCAGGGTTATTAAATAGGGGATGGCGGGCGTTGAAATCTCCCATAAGCAACACCCTATTGGTGTTTGAAAAAAATGGATCAACGTCAGTGGCCTGTAAGCGAGTAGAAGTAGAGTACCCACAGTAGATCAAAACACCATTATAAAGCTCTACGCCAACGTTCTCTATTACTGACTGCCTGCATGGCAGTCTCCTGTAAGGGATCGTTGCTTTGATCGCTATGGTCACTCCACCCCTTAGACCGGGCCTATCGGCACGCTCGAGCCTATACCCCCGGATTGTGATTCTGTCTCCGGGACACAACCATGTTTCCACGATTAACGCCACATCGACGTCCTCAGACCCGAGGAACTGCTCGAACTCACCGAGACGACTCCAGAGTCCACATGAGTTCCATTCCCCAATCCTCATAGGGCACAGTTGACAATATCAATACTTAAAAATCGAAGCTGTTAATATCTTCATTGAAGAACTGCGCTGAGACTAGGAATTTGTCTGTCTTCGAGACGCAACCCATCTATGCAGAGCTGTAAAATCTTACCGCCTTGATCACCTCCTCCAAGCTCGGTGAATTCCCGCTGGGCACTGCCCAGCATGGCCACCGCGTTCCCATTTATACCATGGGCTGGGTAGGCGGAGGTTGTCGGGACAGCTTCGTGCTGCCTCAGCGGAGGAAACTCCGCTAATGAAGGCGGTGGCGGGGGCAGCATGGTCCTGTTGGCGTGACTTGGCGCCATGGTCGTGCTGCTTAGGGGTGAAGGGTGGATCGGGCCAGGGGCTCGACTGGTTTGACTCCAGGCTGGCCTCGTCGGAAGAGGAGCAGGGACGAAACGCTGCCTCTCCGCCGTGACTTGCGCCTGTTTGTACTGGGCAAGTCTCGTCAAAGCTACGATGAGGCCCACCGCAGTTAGCGCATTTTAATGTAGCTCCAACGGGGCAGGCGGTGATTTCATGCCCCCCAGCGCATCGGGGGGAAAAAACGCGTGTGTTTTTTCCGACGAAGGCGGCGTAGGTGTGGAACTGGCTCTTGCCCTCCTCCAGGGATCGTTTTACCGCCGCCCAATCCATAATGCTGCTGCAGTACACGATTAACGAAACCTTCGTGTACTTCAGCGTGAAAGGCTGACTGGTGATGGTTTTTAGACTACCAATCAGCATTGTGTGATTGCTGGGTTTTCCAGCGATTACAATTGGCGGCGGCTTTTCTGCCTTCTTGGCCTTGTTTGCAGTTGCTGCAGGGCTCTCAGCGATCGCTTCCCGTTCAGTCCCTACGCTGGAGTTGGGAAGTGTTGGAGGCTCATCTACGATTGGCGGCTGGATGGGCGTCAATAGGTTTTTCAGCGTCGTGGAGGCCTCTGGACCAACAATCATCGTACTCCACGCCACAGTCTTTCGCGGGACGACGAATCCGTCATCTGCTGTGCCCGCTGAAGTCGCCTGCGACACCTCTACAGTTTCCTCCATCGCTGATTTTTTTGGAGCCGGGGTTGGTGACTGGCGATGTTGGGTCAGACTTGGGCACCCTACCCCTTTTCTTGGTCCTGGGCCTAAGAAAATAGCTCCCTTGGCAGCCCTGATCCGACTCGGATTCCACAGAGCTTCCGGGATTCATCAATCTTATCGCGCAAACCCGGTAGTTGCCCGATAAAGAATGTTTTAAACGTTATTTGAAAAAAACGCACAATACAGATAACGAACACAATTTTAACTCGAAAATGTCGCACGATTTCGCTTCGTAGCACCTCCGCACTCGGCAAACAACGATGCGAGACTTAAGACGAGACACGCTTAAAATTGAGTTTCAACGATTTCCACTTGCGTAGTTGTTCAGCAATCTTCTGTTGGAGAATTACGCCGCTGTCTTGTAAAAATTGATAAATGCCATTATGGTTGACATTTAATACAGCTCCAGTCATTATTCTATTGTTAAATGCTGTTGCTAACTGTAACAAAAAAAAAGAAAGAAAATAATAAAAATAATAAAAAACTTAATTACCTTTTTCCAAACCACATTTTGTGTTAATTGTGAGTGGATGCTGGTGTCTGCTACTGTTGTATGGGTAGTAGACAACCCTGTTCCGGAGATTGCTGTTGCTGGTTGCGTTTGTGCATTATGTCTTTGCAATTGTTTTATTCGTACATTAAAAGATTTAAAAATCCCCAAAAGAGATTCAATTTTGGCTTTTTCACCACTAGATAATTGTGGATTTGTTTGTTTCAATTTGTTTTTGAATATTTTAATATTTTCTTTATTTAAATGAATAAAACTAGCAATTTCCTCTGGAGATTTGCATAATTTAAAAAGTTCTTGTGTGTTTTTTAGTATGTCCTTCTCCATTTTATTCTAAATGTGATATAAAGATAATTATATTGAATGAAACCTAATTAATTATTGTTAAACACACCCTAGGTACGGTTTAATTACAACTGACAGTCTTGTTCATCTCCAATTTAATATAAATGTGTTAGAAAGGTAATTACATTAAAATGAAACCTAATTAATTAATGCTAAACACACCATAGCTATGGTTTAAATACAACTGATTGTCTACTGGTTGTTACTGTTATTTTTACTAAATTCGAACGAATTTGTAGCAAAGAGAGTACCTGGAAGCGTTTTATTGCCTTTGAAACATATATAACACCCTTCGTTGCTTAACAATTCATCAATAACACTTTTCGTCATAACCGAAACTAGTCTAGGAAGAAATAGCATTTTTTGCTCTAATTCAACCATGATTGCTACTCAAAATTGTGTATTAATTTTTCGAATGTTCATAACTTTGTACCATTTATTTATAATCAATTCGTCTGGTTTCAATTTTGGTTTCATTTCGCAGCGTGCAATAGAATTGACATGTTCCATTTTTTTTAAATATTAATTTTCCTACACAACACACACAAACAACTGTAGTTTACTGTATTAGTATGCTCGCGATTACGAGAAAGAGATGCTTGAACTGAAAACAATAGTGTCAAATCAATGCTATTTATACCTACTTTGAATAGAAGCACATTGGCGTACTGCTAGTGACTGTTGTTGTTGTTTGGTATGCCACAACAAAGCATACATGTATTTCGTGAATAAATCATATATAATACAGTTTCACATATATAGCACTTCTTTAGATGATTACGTACGTAGTCCACTTCGTTTAATAAGTAATGAACACTTACAAATCGATAGTTTTGTATGTATTCCTCTCCATATTCTATTATTTCTGTATGAAAACAGAAATAACACAATATATCACCAGCATCTTCATAAAGTACATATAATTCGTCTACGCATATTTTACTGTTAAGAATAGCGCGGGATTCGCGCTCATCTATTACTATATTATCGATTGAATTGTCCCTATCACTATCATAGTCACTAGTTGCAGCCATTGCCTATCATATTATTGAAATTGTAATGTCACTAATTATCTAAAAAAAATATTTATATTTTTAAAAAACTATATATAATATTAAAAATTACTATTTTTTTTACCTTATAAATTTTTTTTTATTGGTTTACGAGAACCCAAACAATAATTTCTTGGAGGCCCCGTTTTAAATAAATGTCTGATTCGCATATAGTACCCACATATTCATATCCCTCAGGGACTGATACTTCTTCATTTTGTTTGTTCCCTGATATGTTCATACATTGTTGGTTTGCGCTAAAAAAATTTTGAACAAAACTTGAAATAATAGCATTTTTATGAGTGTACAGGAACAACAACACACACTTACGCGATCTTGATGAGACAGATTTAATCTGACTATCTCGATAATTCTTTGATCTAGAAAATATTTAATTTTTATTTAATATTATTTATTTAATAATTATTATTTAAGAGTTACAAAAAAATTATATATATATATATATATGTATATATATATATATATATATATATATATATATATATATATATATATATATATATATATATATATATATATATATATATATATACTCCACGCACAGTCTTTCGCGGGACGACGAATCCGTCATCTGCTGCGCCCGCTGAAGTCGCCTGCGACACCTCTACAGTTTCCTCCATCGCTGATTTTTTTGGAGCCGGGTTGGTGACTGGCGATGTTGGGTCAGACTTGGGCACCCTACCCCTTTTCTTGGTCCTGGGCCTAAGAAAATAGCTCCCTTGGCAGCCCTGATCCGACTCGGATTCCACAGAGCTTCCGGGATTCATCAATCTTATCGCGCAAACCCGGTAGTTGCCCGATAAAGAATGTTTTAAACGTTATTTGAAAAAAACGCACAATACAGATAACGAACACAATTTTTAACTCGAAAATGTCGCACGATTTCGCTTCGTAGCACCTCCGCACTCGGCAAACAACGATGCGAGACTTAAGACGAGACGAGCATTTTTGTTTGTTCCCTGATATGTTCATACATTGTTGGTTTGCGCTAAAAAAATTTTGAACAAAACTTGAAATAATAGCATTTTTATGAGTGTAACAGGAACAACAACACACACTTACGCGATCTTGATGAGACAGATTTAATCTGACTATCTCGATAATTCTTTGATCTAGAAAATATTTAATTTTTATTTAATATTATTTATTTAATAATTATTATTTAAGAGTTACAAAAAAATTATATATATATATATATATATATGTATATATATATATATATATATATATATATATATATATATATATATATATATATATATATATATACAGTGTGTCCAGTATAAAATGATGTACATGGGGATATTGGAAAACCGTTAAAGATACAGAGTGGACCAAATGGGGAAAAAGTTTCGCAATCAAGTGCCTATAAATAATCTATCATCAACTTCTTCGAACTCGGAATAGCAACGGATATACAGGGAAAAAAAGAAAAAAGTGCGTTTTATAAAATCCTTTATATCGTGTTTATTATATAAGATACAATAACGAAATTTTCAGGGTAGGGGTAAGAAATGAGCGTGAATTTGAAAATAAAGTAAAAATAATCTAGGCCCACAATGAGGCCGAAGTCAACTTTTGTTTTTCTTATGGGCGCCATATTGAATTTCTGCATTTTTAGATTCCCCTTTAAATATGCTCTTCAACCATGTATAACATGTTTATGTTCGGTCAAGATAAATAATTAAAATTAACAAAATTAAGATTTTATGGTAGTAAATAAAATATTTGCACGTAACAATCTGATTGCACATTTTTGGCAGGACCGTATTCATCTAATATTTTTCGCATCGCAGATGCTACCACCTGTGTAGATTTCGATTTTAATGGTTTAGTCATTAGAAATTTTGAAAACTGTCTATAACAACCAAAATGTACTTCTAACCTTTATTAAATTTTGATATATTTTGATAATCAGCTAAATCTATTTGATATAGATCCCGAATTCCTTTTACAACTGTTTTCCGTCTGTTAAACTTTCGACGGGTTGGTCTATGCAGTTCTTCAATAATTTTAGCTTTTTCGTTATTGCTCAGATCCATAGTGTTGTTATTTGTGTGAGGATAGAATCGTAATAACAAAAATACTTATCATCCAGGGAATTTATTGTCTTGATTATGGTCGTAATAACAAAAATACTTATCATCCATGGAATTTATTGACTTGATTATGGTTTTCTTCTTTCCAGAGGAACATGTTCATCAGTTTGTGCTAGGATTTGGGATTTGTTGAACAGTTCGATTTATGATTTGCGAATGATTTGGGATTTCTTCAACACTTCGATTTATGATTTGCGAATGTTTTTTTGAATCTTCAGCTTCAACCAATATTTCTGTTTTGACTTGTTTAATCAAATTTTTTATGTCACTTCTAATAAGTTGTTTTGTTGTAAATATTGCATCATCAACATATTTTTTCGTAGCCATATGCCTACCAGCTGTAGGAGATTCTATTAAGATAAAAGCATTTATTTCATTTAATTTCTTGTTAAACGATTTTGTCGCATTATCTAAAATCGTAAGCAACATTTCTAGATGATTTATCTTTTGCGTAGCATTTTTCATTGACATTTTTAAAGATAGATCAGTGTATTGTTTCGTTGCACAATCTTGATCATTTATTGGTTCTTTAACATAACATAGTCTTCGATTTTGCAAGTCAAAATCTCCATCCTTTGTGTAAGCAATCTGTTGCTGCTGCTCCAAACGAAATTTCTTGTTGACACTGCCACCAGTTTCGAACATTGATGATGAGGAAGTACGTCCAAACTTATCGATAGACATTTTTCAAATGAGTATTATTGACTTAATCACAACTAATATATAAATTTTGCTTCGCGTAATTCATCTTCAATGGCACGTACCTCGTTCAAGTGCGAATACTTGTTTCCAGCTTTTGAAGAGGCATGTAATAAAGCTAATCGTGCAACTAATTCATTAGGATCAAGCCAATA
Source organism: Dendroctonus valens (assembly GCA_024550625.1). NCBI lineage: Eukaryota > Metazoa > Arthropoda > Insecta > Coleoptera > Curculionidae > Dendroctonus > Dendroctonus valens. The sequence goes on from JAJTJO010000006.1 coordinate 917,124, forward strand.
AATATATTCCATTGGTTTTTTGTTATACATATTAATCAGATTGCCTCCTTTTTTTTCACCATTTTTAAAGGTGTTTTTTTGTCAACAATTGGTTTAATTATATTTTTGTATTTCCACGACTTATTTCCTGAAATTTGTTTCATCGCATCATGGTTTCGAAAGGCTACTTTAGATATCAAAATTATATCTTTATATTGTTGATAATCACTTTGAGTATATGATTCGGGCCTTGCTTTAAATATCAATTCGTATAGACCGGGAGTCGATGCAAATGTTTGATCGTCTATTTGCAATTCACCATTCGAATGAATTTGCATTATTTTATTACCCATCTGAAATTCATTTTTACTTCCCTTAATAAACCTAGGACCATATGTATTGTCAAGTTTGCCATTTTTTCCTATAATCAATTCCTCCAAATATGATTTTGGTGTGCGAGTAATCCGAAAATAGTTCTGATTTCCTCTTATCGATAAATGGTGTAGACTGTCGATCGATTTCGTCTTCAGAAGACAATATGTCTTCAGCAGAATCTTCATTTGGACTTTTATTGCTTTTTCATAAAGAGTTTTAAATGATTTAGGAAATCTATACTTTAGGTTCTTCTTTTTTTAAATTTTTACAGAATCTGATTGTGTTTTTTGTGTTATGGCAGTCTGTTTTATATCTGCAATATTTTCTTGAATATCCTGTACTGGATCAGTTATAGGTTTAAAAAAAGCATTTAATTGTTCTGAATTGCTTGTATCCTGCGATTTTAGTAATTTAAATTTTTTTCTTACACTTCCTGCAGCCTGAATTATTTTACGTTTTAAATCTTTATTTTTATTTGAAAGCATGTTGTTGCTGTTGTTGTCGTTCCTAACAGGTCTGTTTATTGTTCTCAACTGGTCTCTTTGTTCGCAACAGGTTTGTTCTCAGTGGGTTTGTTTGCTGATCTCTTTGTTCGCAACAGGTCTGTTCTCAATGGGTTTGTTTGCTGATTTAAATGATTACTAATGCGTGTGTTGCTTTTATAATAAAATTTTTAACACAATTGACGTCTAATTAATTACTACTAATGTCAATAACATACTTTTATAGCACAATGAATTTATCAAATTCTTTTCGATATCTTCCTTTGTTGATTTCATCTTCCTTAACAATAACTAAAAATCCATTTCTTTCCGACATTCTGAGCATATATCTTTAAAAGTATCAAAAGTCATATCGGTATTAACATGTTCGTTATAATATGTCTTAAGTTAATTTCATCTTGTTTAAATATAATCAATAGATTAACATTATCTCTAATTAAATGTTTAGGAATACGAGTATACGTTTGACATAAATAAAATGAATCGATATTTTTATGACGTCCCATAGAAAAATAGATCTAATTTTATCTTGTTTATCGCATGCCATATCATCGAATATTATAATTGAATTTTCTTTAGCCTCCGATGGATCAATAACATCATCACTCTGCTGAAAGTTATAATAACCCATTCCTTTCACTTGTTTAATAACATTACGCAATAGTTCATATTTCGTTTGATACAGAGTTTTTGAATAAATATAAATATTTTCAAAGCGTAATCCATTGGGTTCGAATATTAGACTCAGGAACATTACTTTTTCCGCAATTACTCGGTCCTGATATAAGAGAATCTAACAGTATTGGGTAATAGACTGCCATGTCTACAGGCTTATTTCGAATACTAATCTTCTAAATCTTGATTTTTACAGGTAAGGTATAGCTTTGCCGAACGATGCGCATATTTTCACAGTTTTGCTATGAGACTGAATCGAACTAAGGTATATAACATATAGATTTTATTTCATTTCATTTAATGCTGAACGTTAAAGAAAGGAGGATCTCTTAATAGTCTAATTAATCGGTGCCTATAGAGCTTCACTTGCCTGGGTATGGCGATAACTTTTTTTTTTATTATTGATAATATTTATATGGCTTTTTATTTGTTTATAGATATCAGTTTTGTGGGCCTGGAACTAAATAGTACAAAGGTTAAATAGAGGAGAGAAATGAATAAATAGAGTTGGATAGTGCGTGTAGAGAACACGATATCGCATACTCAAAGGAATAAGTCGGTACAAGATCGTCATAAGTCAGATCGAGCTTTAGAATATAAAGCGTGGGAACGAGTAAAAGCTCCTGATTCTACATTAGGGGAAAAATTATCTGGTTGGGTTGATTACTAACGCCATGAAAGTAAAGGCAAAAAATGGGAATGGATTAAAAACTAAAAAATACAAGAAACAAGAATACGCAAATCGCATAAGAAAACCACAACGTAAAAAGAAGAATGTAAACTTTAAAACTGCTTTATTATTGCCATTGAAAAAGGAGACTGCTGCTGCTGGTGCTTGCAAATAATATGACAGATTTACCAACAAACCAGGAATTCAGTCAATAGTAAACCAAGCACATTCGATCATCAAACAATCGATGATGGGAAACGAAACATTAAGGTACAAAGAGTTCTAGCTGTTCCAAAGAGAGTAGGATTTTTACCTTTTCTTATTCCGATTACTGGCTAAACTGAGTGCGGTTTGGTAGCTGGCTGGTGGAGCATCTGCTGTTGCAAAAGTTGTAATGACGCAAAATCCGCGCCTGAGCATAGAAAACGATGTGAGAGATAGCCGTATCATCCGGTTATGTGCTATTTTTGTAGTGGGAATTTTTGGAATGTCTGCTGTGTTGCAATGTAATACGGTGAGCGGCGAAATCACTGTTCCTTGTGGTACTCCTGCCGCGATGCGTCTTTTGGCAGAAGTGGAATTCTCCCCTTTCACCTGGTTGGAACGGTTTTTTTTAGGTAAGACGCTATAGAAACTAGGTAGGTGGCAGTGAATGTACGGCAAACAACTTATTCAGAGGCCTGTGTGCAAACCTGTGTCGAAGGCCCTTTCCATATCGAGAAGCAGGATTACCGTACTTTGAAGTTATTAATGGCTTCAATAGGCATCCGTTTGCGATCCTATCAGTCTGCACGTTGTGTTGTGTCTTGCTCGAAAGCCAAACTGCTCATCCGGATTAAACTTCGAAGCTGCGCTGCTGCCTGTCAGTCTCGATAGGCTAACCTTCTCGGTTAATTTCCGAGGAGTTATAGGAGGGAAATTGGCCCTATAAGAAGCGGGATCAGTCGGGTTTTTGCTCGCTTTAAGATAGGAATTATGTACAGCGTTTTTCCATCCTGTGGAAGTGCTGCAATTAAGGACTGCGTTGGACTATTGCACTATTAGCACAATAGTTTTCCGCGGTAAGTTTTTGAGGAGTATAGGGGAATGCCGTCTGGCCCGGGGGCTTTTCGGCTAGGGACGCGCTGAAGACACGATTGTATCTCCGACGGGGTTGTTATATAGGAATGCAAGTCGAGGGTGTATATAGATACTTCCGTTCCTACGAAAACAGCGGTCTGTCTTTCCATTTCGTTATCTGGAAGGCTGGTTGGACTTTGTGTACTTCTGCCAAAAAGTCGGCGAGCAGCTCGCATTTGTCGCTGTTAGTAATGTAACTCGCGCCCCTCTTTTTCAAAGGGGAGCTTGCTCGTAGCCTTTTCCTAGACTTCTCGACATTTTCCCAAGAATTGTCACGGGAAGATAAGTGTTCGCATTTTTCCGCCCAGGTAAAATTCCTGTATGCGGAAATTTCGCTCCGGATGTCTCGTGCAAGTTCTGCTGGCCTTATGCATCGGCAGATTGCCTGAAACGCTGCCAACGCTTCCTGGTTTCTATTTTCGCCTTAATAGGGTACAATATTTCCTCAGGAAGTTTGTCGCGCCGCGGTCTGTTCTAACTTTTTTGCCAAGCGTGCTGTGTCCGTTGAATTTCTGGTCAGACCTTTTACCGATGAGCTCCAGGCTTCGAACAGTATCGATCTGGACTGGATACGCCGTCAGGTCTTGTAGCGTTTTCCGATATCGCGAAATCGCATGAATATGAAGTCGTTCGTTTGTGGTGCGCTTTTAAATCCCTAATGTGGAGGTAATGGGCAAATGGTCACTGCTGAGGTCCCTATAGCCACCATCTCCGTGAGATTGGCGAGTCCTTTGGCTATTCCGAAATCAAGGAAAGATGGTTCATTTCACTGTTTGAATAATGCGGTTGAGAGATGAAGTGGGCATGACTAGTGGCCATTGTCGCGAACGTAGCTGGCTAGAATTGCCACCTGCGTTTTTCCGTCCAGGGTTATTAAATTAGGGATGGCGGGCGTTGTAAATCTACCCTAAGCAAACACACCTACCTTGGTGTTTGAAAAAAATGATCAACGTCAGTGGCCTGTAAGCGAGTAGAAGTAGGTACCCACAGTAGATCAAACACCATTATAAAGCTCTACGCCAACGTTCTCTATTACTGACTGCCTGCATGGCAGTCTCCTGTAGGGATCGTTGCTTGATCGCTATAGTCACTCCACCCCTTAGACCGGGCCTATCGGCACGCTCGAGCCTATACCCCGGATTGTGATTCTGTCTCCGGGACGCAACCATGTTTCCACAGATTAACTGCCACATCGACGTCCTCAGACCCGAGGAACTGCTCGAACTCACCGACGACTCCGAGTCCTCATGAGTTCATTCCCCAACTCATAGGCCAGTTAACAATATCAATACTTAAAAATCGAAGCTGTTAATCTTCATGAAGAACTGCGGCTGAGAGTAGGATTTGACTGTCTCGAGACGCAACCCCTCAATGCAGCGCTGTAAAATCTCTAACCGCCTTGATCACCTCCTCCAAGCTCGGTGAATTCCCGCTGGCAACTGCCCAGCATGGCCACCGCGTTCCCATTTATACCATGGGCTGGGTAGCGGAGGTCGTCGGGACAGCTTCGTGCTGCCTCAGCGGAGGAAACTCCGCTAATGAAGGCGGTTGGGCGGGGCAGCATGGTCCTGTTGGCGTGACTTGGCGCCATGGTCGTGCTGCTTAGGGGTGAAGGGTGATCGGGCCAGGGGCTCGGACTGGTATTGACTCCAAGCTGCCCTCGTCGGAAGGGAGCAGGGACGAAACGCTGCCTATCCGCGGGCCTTGCGCCTGTTTGTACGGGGCAAGCCTCGTCAAGCTACGATGAGCCCACCGCCAGTTAGCGCATTTTAATGTAGCTCCAACGGGGCAGCGGTGATTTCATGCCCCCACGCGCATCGGGGGACAAAAACGCGTGTGTTTTTCGACGAAGGCGGCGTAGTGTGGAACTGGCTCTTGCCCTCCTCCAGGGATCGTTTTACCGCCGCCCTCCATAATGCTGCTGCATTACACGATTAACGAAACCTTCGTGTACTTCAGCGTAAAAGGCTGACTGGTGATTGTTTTAGACTACCAATCAGCATTGTGTGATTGCTGGGTTTTCCAGCGATTACAATTGGCGGCGGCTTTTCTGCCTTCTTGGCCTTGTTTGCAGTTGCTGACAGGCTCTCAGCGATCGTTTCCCGTTCAGTCCCTACGCTGAGTTGGGAAGTGTTGGAGGCTCATCTACGATTGGCGGCTGGATGGGCGGAATAGGGTTTTTCAGCGTCGTGGAGGCCTCTGGACCACATCATCGTACTCACGCCACAGTCTTCGCGGACGACGAATCCGTCATCTGTCTGCGCCCGCTGAGTCGCCTGCGACACCTCTACAGTTTTCCTCTCGTGATTTTTTTGGTGCCGGGGTTGGTGACTGGCGATGTTGGCGTCAGACTTGGGGCACACCCTACCCTTTTCTTGTCCTGGCCTAAGAAAAAGCTCCCTTGGCAGCCCTGATCCGACTCGGATTCCACAGAGCTTCGCGGGATTCATCATCTTATCGCGCAAACCGCGTAGTTGCCCGATAAAGAATGTTTTAAACGTTTTTGAAAAAACGCACAATACAGATAACGAACACAATTTTAACCTCGAAAATGTCCGCACTTTCGCTTCGTAGCACCTCGCCTCGGCAAACAACGATGCGAGACTTCGACGAGACGAGCTTAAGATGAGTTTCAACGATTCCACTTGCGTAGTTGTTCAGCAATCTCTGTTGGAGATTACGCCGCTGTCTGTAAAAATTGAATAATGCATTATGGTTAACCATTCATACAGCTCCAGTTATTATTCTATTATTAAATGCTGTTGCTACGTAACAAAAAAAAGAAAGAAAATAAAAAAATAATAAAAACTTAATTGACCTTTTTCCAAACCACATTTTGTGTTGATTGTGAGGGATGCTGGTGTCTGCTACTGTTGTATGGTAGTAGACAACCCGGTTCCGGAGATTGCTGTTTGTGGTTGCGTTTGTGCATTATGTCTTTGCAATTGTTTTATTCGTACATTAAAAGATTTAAAAATCCCCAAAGAAGATTCAATTTTGGCTTTTTCACCACTAGATAATTGTGGATTTGTTTGTTTCAATTTGTTTTGAATATTTTAATATTTTCTTTATTTAATGAATAAAACTAGCAATTTCCTCTGGAGATTTGAAATTTAAAAAGTTCTTGTGTGTTTTTTAGTATGTCCTTCTCCATTTTTATTCTAAATGTGATATAAGCTAATTATAATGATGAAACCTAATTAATTATTGTTAAACACACCTAGGTACGGTTTAATTACAACTGACAGTCTGTTCATCTCAATTTAATATAATGTGTTAAAAGGTAATTACATTAAAATGACACCTAATTAATTAATGCTAAACACACCAATGCAATGGTTAAATACAAAATGATGTCTACTGGTTTTACTGTTATTTTTATAAATTCGAACGGATTTGTACAAAGAGAGTACCTGGAAGCGTTTTCTTGCCTTTGAAACATATATAACCCTTCGTTGCATTAACAATTCATAATAACACTTTCGTCATACCGAAACTAGTCTAGGAAGAAATAGCATTTTTTGCTCTAATTCAACCATGATTGCTACTCAAAATTGGTTATTAATTTTTCGAATGTTCATAACTTGTACCATTTATTTTATAATCAATTTCGTCCGGTTTCAATTTGGTTTCATTTCGACAGCGTGCATAGAATTGACATGTTCCATTTTTTTTAATATTAATTTTCCTACACAACACACACACACAACTGTAGTTTACTGTATTAGTATGCTCGCGATTACGAAAGACGATGCTTGAAGCTGAAAACAATAGTTCAAATCAATAGCTATTATATACCTACTTTGAATAGAGCAACCTTGGCCGTACTGCTAGTGACTGTTGTTGTTTTTGGTATGCACAGCACAGAGCATACATGTATTTTCGTGAATAAAGCATATATAATACAGTTTCACATATTAGCACTTCTTTAGATGATTACGATACGTAGTCCACTTCGTTTAATAAGTAATGAACCTACATAATCGATAGTTTTGTATGTATTCCTCTCCATATTCTATATTTCTGTATGAAACAGAAATAACACAATAGATCACAGCATTCTTCATAATACATATAATTCGTTACAGCATATTTTACTGTTAAGAAATAGCGCGGGATTCGCGCTCATTATTAGTATTATACGATTGAATTGTCCCTATCACTATCATGTCACTCGTTGCAGCCATGCCTATCATATTATTGATAAATTGTAATGTCACTATTTCTAAACACAATTTATATTTTAAAAACTATATATAATATGAAAATTACTATTTTTTTACCTTATAAATTTTTTTTTATTGGCTTACGAAACCCAAAAGAATTTCTTGGAGGCCCCGTTTTAATAAATGTCTGATTCGCATATAGTACCCACATATTCATCATCCCTCAGGGACTGATACTTCTTCATTTTTGTTTGTTCCTGATAATAAACATTGTTGGTTTGCGCTAAAAAAATTTGAGACAAAACTTGAAATATAGCATTTTATGAGTGTAACAGGAACAACAACCACACTACGCGATCTTGATGAGACAGATTTAATCTGACTATCTCGATAATTCTTTGATCTAGAAAATATTTATTTTTATTTAATATTATTTATTTAATAATTATTATTTAAGAGTTACAAAAAATTATATAATATATTATATATATATATATATATATATATATATATAATATTATATATTTTTTAGTATCTTTTTTTTTTTTTTTTATCTATATCTATATATTATTATATACCGTGTGTCCGTATAAAATGATGTACATGGGGATATTGAAACCTGTTAAAGATACAGAGTGGACCAAATGGGGAAAAAGTTGCGCAATCAAGTGCCTATAAATAATCTATCATCAACTTCTCGCACTCGGATAGCAACGGATATACAGGGAAAAAAAGAAAAAAGTGCGTTTTATAAATCCTTTATTCGTGTTTATTATAAAAGATACATAACGAATTTTCAGGGCGGGGGTAAGAAATGAGCGTGAATTTGAAAAAAGTAAAAAATAATCTAGGCCCACTATGTTCAATGAGGACGAAGTCAACTTTTGTTTTTCTATGGGCGCCATATTGAATTTCTGCATTTTTAGATTCCCCTTTAAATATGCTCTTCAACCATGTAATAACATGTTTAGTTCGGTCAAGGTAAATGATTAAAATTAAACAAATTAAGATTTTTATGGTAGTAAATAAAATATTTGCACGTGAACAATCGATTGCACATTTTTGGCAGGACCTATTCATCTATATTTTCGCATCGCAGATCGACCACCTGTGTAGATTTCGATTTAATGGTTTAGTCATTAGAAATTTTGAAAACTGTCTATAACAACCAAATGTACTTCTAACCTTTATTAAATTTGTTATATTTGATAATCAGCAAACTATATTGATATAGATCCCGAATTCCTTTAAACTGTTTTCCGTCTGTTAAAGTTTCACGGGTTGGTCTATGCAGTTCTTCAATCAATTTTAGCTTTTTCGTTATTGCCAATCCATAGTGTTTATTTGTGTGAGGATAGAATCGTAATAACAAAAAACTTACATCCAGGGAATTTATTGTCTTGATTAGGTCGTAATAACAAAAATACTTATCATCCCTGGAATTTATTGACTTGATTTTGGTTTTCTTCTTTCCAGAGGACAATGTTCATCAGTTTGTGCTAGGATTTGGGATTTGTTGAACAGTTCGATTTATGATTTGCGAATGATTTGGGATTTCTTCAACACTTCGATTTATGATTTGCGAATGTTTTTTTGAATCTTCAGCTTCAATCAATATTCTGTTTTGACTTGTTTAATCAAATTTTTATGTCACTTCTAATAAGTTGTTTTGTTGTAAATATTGCATCAATCATTTTTTCGTAGCCATTGCCTACCAGCTATAGGAGATTCTCTTAAGATAAAAGCATTTATTTCATTTAATTTCTTGTTAAACGATTTTGTCCGCATTATCTAAAATCGTAAGCAAAAATTTCTAGATGATTTATCTTTTGCGTAGCATTTTTCATTGAATTTTTAAAGATAGATCAGTGATTGTTTCGTTGCACAATCTTGATCATTTATTGTTCTTAACATAAATGTCTTCGATTTTGCAAGTCAAAATCTCCATCCTTTGTGTAGCAATCTGTTGCTGCTCCAAACGAAATTCTGTTGACACTGCCACCAGTTCGAACATTGATGATGAGGAAGTAACGTCCAAACTTATCGATAGACATTTTTCAATGAGTTTATTGACTAATCACAACTAATATTAAATTTTCTTCGCGTAATATCTTCAAATGGCACGTACCTCGTTCAAGTGCGAATACTTGTTTCCAGCTTTTGAAGAGGCATGTAATAAATCTAATCGTGCAACTAATTCATTAGGATCAAGCCAATAAATAATTCCATTGGTTTTTGTTATACTTTAATCAGATTGCCTCCTTTTTTCACCATTTTTAAAGGTGTTTTTTGTCACAATTGGTGTAATTATATTTTGTTTTTTATGTTATAACTGTTGGGAAGATCTCATGGGGTAACTCAATGTCAAATAAAACAGGGCTGTAGACGGCAATAGAAGGACCATACACTTTTTTACATGACGACCAGTGAAGTAATGCTGGTGGGGGAACTCAACAAAACAAGGGTCAAGTCATACTTTTGAGAATCATTGTAATTAAGTAATGAAGAATGTACGTCATCTTCACAAAACAGGGAATACATTCTAGGGTACAAATGAAGAGGAATTTATAGGTATTTCTCACAGGGACAAATTTAGGCATTTCTAAGGAAGAAAATCATACAGAAAAACCGTTATGACATGTTCACAGGAATGAACTTTCAGGTTCTTCTATACTACAGCTAGAAAAAATTAATCTAGAAAATGGTCAAAAGATTAATGCGAGGCGCTATTGGACTCCGGGTCACAAACGAGTTTCATTACAAAACAAACTGTTTAAGAAATTAGGAAGGCCAACGTTTTAACACTATGTTAAAAATTGGGGGAATTGGTAACAAAACAACTCAAGTAGGGACAATGGTTAAATTGACTTTAGAGTCTCATATTCATAATTATACTTAAATACAAAATTTGCGGTGTTAGATAAAATTACGTCTCAACTTTCTCATGTTTGGGTGGACCTTAAAGGACCATAAAGTTGGCGGATCCCATTTTCTATAAGCCAGGTCACATTGATATATTAATTTCAGCAGATGAATACGATCAAATAGTTCTTCTTGAAGTTACAAATTAGGTACAGGTCTGCCAGTTCTGCAAAATTCTGAATAGGGCAGGTTGGTTTTTGGAACGGCTTCAACTATAATCATGGTAATGATTTATTATGTCACGTGGGTTGCGCAACTGTCGATTTCATTCGCGATAATCAATCGGTATACATTGTCACCTATGGCATCCAATTTGTTCAAAAACAAGAAGATATCGCAGAAATAATTTCAAGATTGTTGCAAGTAACCCCACCTTTCGGTACATGAGAACAGACGGGACCTCGTACGCAACGATGTAAAACTGATTTCCATAAATTTTCGATTTGCCCACGGGATGCACTGGAGTGACTGGAACAAAGTTGACCGCTTTACGTATGAGCGAATGAAATTTGATGAATTATATATAAAATATAATATAAAAAAGAGGAACGTTTCCAACCTCTCAAACATGAGGATGACTCGGGGTTAGATAGATAGATAGAAAACATTTATTGAAAAATTAACGTTTATTACGAAATTAAAATAACAAACATAACTCCTATGTCGCCTATCTAAATAGGCCGCTAAGTCGTCCATGGCAGTGCCCTAACATGACATTCCCGAGCTAGCCATACGCACGACAACGTCAGGAGATAGTCTTGAAGTGGCGATTTTGGTTTTATTCGAGGGGCATTCATTAAGGAAAAAAGGTCTTCCTGAAGGGAAGCCAAAAACCCCTTTTGCTTCGACCTTTAAGTTTGATACGTCAGCCGTGGCGTTAACCGCCGGCAGTTTCAACTAGATGACCAAATCCATCCGCCCCCGCCCCGATCGGTGCAAGGACCAGCCAACACCAGCCAGAACGAGGCAGGACGAACCCGTCAAGTCACGTTATGTTGGATTTGTGCGTTTCAGCCTGCTAGAAACGACTGTCTGCAACTGGCAGGCAATGTTTGTTGTCGTCATGTACTGTCAGGGACAAAATCCTCATAAATAGGGAAGTCGCTTATACAGGGGACCATGAGTTGGGCGATCGTTTGCTCTTACTTGGGTGATATTTCGCGTAAGGACTGAGCCTTGCACTCCGCTATGATAAAAATTTTCAGCGATGGTATCTATATAGCGGCTATATAGGCCATCCTGTAGCTTCGTGCATTTCGGGTTATCTGGTGTATCTGTCAGCCGATAGGACGCTCTCAGGAACCTATTTTGGGTCCTTTGAACACGTCGTCTCGTGGAATCACAGACAGAGTGCCAGATAGGGAGCCGTAGGTCAGTATGGGCCTATGGTGGAGGTGTAGAGCAGAAGTTTGTTTTGAGTTGACAGAAATGAATTTGGCGCCAGAAGAGAGTACAACTTTCTTCGGGCAATGAAAGTCTTGTACAGCATAGTCAACATGCTTGTTGAAGTGAGGTCGGGCGTCAGTTTGAATCCCAGGTATTTCACCTCTTTTACTGGCTGGATTGGTAGTATTTTGCACCATGAGTGGCGATAGGATTTTATTGTTAGTAATTGCGCGAGAAGATAATAAGTTCAGTCTTCCTGGGATCACTTTAAGTGCCATTTATCGAAATACGGCGTCAATAAACTCAGGTGATGCGCAATGCGAGATTTCGCAGCCTGAGCATAGAAAGACGAGTGTAGATAGCCGTATCATCCGCGTATTGTGCTATTTTTGTAGTGGGAGTTTTGGAATGTCTGCTGTGTGCAATGTATACAGTAGCGGCGAAATCACTGTTCCTTGTGGTACTCCTGCCGCGATGCGTCTTGGCAGAAGTGGATTCTCCACTTTCACCTGGTTGGAACGGTTTTTTTAGGTAAGACGCTATAAGGGAAACTAGGTAGAGTGACAGTGATGTACGGCAAACAACTTATACAGCAGGCCTGTGTGCCAAACTGTGTCGAAGGCCCTTTCCATATCGAGAAGCAGCATTACCGTACTTTGAAGTTTATTAAATGCTCATAGGCATCCGTTGCGATCCTAGCAGTCTGCAGCGTTGTGTTGTGTCTTGCTCGAAAGCCAAACTGCTCACGGGATTAAACTTCGAAGCTCGGCTGCTGCCTGTAGTCTCGATAGGCTAACCTTCTCGGGTAATTTTCCGAGGGAGTTTAGGAGGGAAATTGGCCATAAGAAGCGGGATCAGTCGGGTTTTTGCTCGGCTTTAAGATAGGAATTATTACAGCGTTTTTCCAGTCCTGGGGGAAGTGCTGCAATTTAAGGACTGCGTTGACTATTTGCACTATTAGCACAATAGTTTTCCGCGGTAAGTTTTTGAGGAGTAAATAAGGGATGCCGTCTGGTCCGGGGGCTTTTCGGCTAGGGACGCGCTGAAGACACGATTGTATCTCCGACGGGGTTGTTATATAGGAATGCAAAGTCGAGGGTGGTATAGGATATTTCCGTTCTACGAAAACAGCGGTCTGTCTTTCCATTTCGTTATCCTGAAGGGCTGGTTGGACTTTGTGTACTTCTGCCAAAAAGTCGGCGAGCAGCTCGAATTTGTCGCTGGTAGTAATGTAACTCCTCCCCTCCTTTTCAACAGCGGAGACTTGCTCGTAGCCTTTTCTTAGACTTCTCGACAGTTTCCACAAAGAATTGTCACGGGGAGATAAGTTTCGCAATTTTTCCGCCCAGGTAAAATTCCTGTATGCGGAAATTTCGCTCCGGATGTCTCGTGCAAGTTCTGCTGCCCTTATGCGATCGGCAGATTGCCTGAATCTGCCAACGCTTCCTGATTCTATTTTTCGCCTTAATAAGGTTCAATATTTCCTCAGGAAGGTTGTCGCGCCGCGGTCTGTTCGGAACTTTTTGGCCAAAGCTTGCTGTGTCCGTTGAATTTTACTGGTTCAGACCTGAATATGGATAGATAGATAGATAGATAAAATTTATTAAACATTCACATTACTAAATTCACAAACAAAGTTTAAACAAAAAACATAAGTCAGTAAAATGTCCCATGTCTGGCCAGATGTTCGGCCGGTTGCTCTTTGCCCATGATCTAAATAGGCGCGCTAAGTCGTCCATTACCTGGGCAGTGCCCTAACATGGACATTCCCGAGCTAGCCATACGCACGACAACGTCAGGAGATAGTCTTGAAGTGGCGGTTTTGGTTTTATTCGAGGGGCATTCATTAAGGAAAAAAGGTCTTCCTGAAGGGAAGCCAAAAACCCCTTTTGCTTCGACCTTTAAGCCTGATACTGTCAGCCGTGGCGTTAACCGCCGGCAGTTTCAACTAGATGACCGAATCCATCCGCCCCCGCCCCGATCGGTGCAAGGACCAGCCACACCAGCCAGACGAGGCAGGACGAACCCGTCAAGTCACGTTATGTTGGATTTGTGCGTTTCCAGCCTGCTAGAAACGACTGTCTGCAACTGGCAGGCAATGTTTGTTTGTCGTCACGTACTGTCAGGGACAAAATCCTCATAAAATATGGGAAGTCGCTTATACAGGGGACCATGGGTTGGGCGGTCGTTTGCTCTTACTTGGGTGATATTTCGCGTGAGGACTGAGCCTTGCACTCCGCTATGATAAAATTTTTCAGCGATGGTATCTATATAGTCGGCTATATAGGCCATCCCTGTAGCTTCGTGCATTTCGGTTATTCTGGTGTATCTGTCAGCCGATAGGACGCCTCTTAGGAACCTATTTTGGGTCCTTTGAACACGTCGTCTCGTGGAATCACAGACAGAGTGCCAGACAGGGGATCCGTAGGTCAGTATGGGCCTTATGGTGGAGGTGTAGAGCAGAAGTTTATTTCGAGGTGATAGGAAAGAATTTGGCGCCAGAAGAGAGTACAACTTTCTTCGGGCCATGGCAGTCTTTTGTACAGCATAGTCAACATGCTTATTGAAATGGAGTCGGGCGTCTAGTTTGAATCCCAGGTATTTCACCTCTTTTGTTGGTTTGATAGGAGTATTTTGGACCACGAGTGGTGATAAGATTTTGTTGTTAGTGAATTTGCGCGAAAAGATAATAAGTTCCGTCTTCCTGGGATTCACTTTAAGTTTCCATTTGTCAAAATACGGCGTCAATAAACTCAGGTTGATGTGCAATGCGAGATTTCGCAGCTCTGAGCATAAAATAGACGATGCGTAGATAGACCGTATCATCAGCGTATAGTGCTATTTTTGTAGTGGGAATTTTGGAAGGTCTGCTGTGTACAATGTATACAGCGTCGGGCGGAAATCACTGTTCCTTGTGGTACTCCTGCCGCGATGCGTCCTTTTGGCAGAAGTGGAATTCTCCACTTTCACTGCATGGAACGGTTTTTAGGTAAGCCGATCAGGGAAAACTAAGGTAGAGTGGGAAGTGAATGCACGGCAAACAACTTTGTACAGCAGGCCTGTGTGCCAGACCTGTGTCAAAGGCCCTTTGCATGTCGAGAAGCCAGCATAACCGTACTTTGAAGCTTATTAAATGCTGCATAGGCATCCGTTGCGATCCTAGCAGTCTGCAGCGTTGTGTTGTGTCTTGGTCGGAAGCCAAACTGCTCATCCGGGATTAAACTTCGAAGCTCGGCTGCTGCCTGTAATCTCGAATGGATGACCTTCTCGGTTAATTTGCCGAGGGGTTCAAGAGGGAAATTGGCCTATAAGAGGCGGGTTCGGTCGGGTTTTTGCCCGGCTTTAAGATGGGGATTATTACACGCGTTTTTCCAGTCCTGTGGGAAGTGCTGCAATTAAGGACTGCGTTGACTCTTTGTACTATTAGCACAATAGTTTTCCGCGGTAAGTTTGAGGAGTAGATAAGGGATGCCGTCTGGCCCGGGGCTTTTCGGCTAGGGAGGCGCGAAGACACGATTGTATCTCCGACGGGGTGTTTATATAGGAATGCAAAATCGAGGGTGGTATAGGATACTTCCGTTCTACAAAAACAGCGGTCTGTATTTCGATTTCGTTATCCTGAAGGGCTGGTTGGACCTTGTGTATCTTCTGCCAAAAAGTCGGCGAGAGCTCGCACTTGTCACTGGTGGTAAATAACTCGCCCCCTTTTTTCAAGAGCGGGGACCTTGCTCATAGCCTTTTCGCCAGACTTCTCGACAGTTTCCACAGGGAATTGTCCACGGGGAGTCAAATTTCGCAGTTTCTCCGCCCAGGTATAATTCCTGTATGCGGAGATTTCGCGGTGTATGTCTCGTGCAAGCTCTGCTGCCATTATGCGATCGGCAGGTTGCCTGAATCGCTGCCAACGCTTCCTGATTCGATTTTTCGCCTTAATAAGGTTCAGAATTTCCTCAGGAAGGTTGTCGCGCCCGCGGTCTGTTCGGAACTTTTTGGCCAAAGCTTGCTGTGTCCGTTGTATATTCCCTGGTCAGACCTTTTACCGCATGCTCTAGAGCTTCGACAGTATCAATCTGGCCCGGAATACACGTCAGGTCTTGTAGTCGTTTTCGATATTCGCGAAAATCGACAATTTTCGTATGAATATCGAAAGTCGTTGTTTGTGTGCGCTTTAAATCCCTAATGTCGAGGTAAATGGGCAAATGGTCACTGCTGAGGGCGTCTCTAACCCCCATCTCCGTGAGATTGGTGAGTCCTTTTGGCAATTCCGAAGTCGAGGTAGGCGGATTCCCTCCACTGTTCGGGTAATGCGTTGGGGATGAAGTGGGCATAACGAGTAGGCCATTGTCGCGAACGTAGTCGGCTAGAAAATGCCGGCTGCGTTTTTATGTCCAGGGTTATTGAATAGTGGATGGCGGGCGTTGAAATCTCCCATTAGCAACACCCTATTGGTTTGTTTATGAAGAATGGATCGACATCAGCGGCCTGTAAGCGTACGGTGGGAGAACTAGCCACAGTAGATCAAAAACTCCATCAGGAAGTTCAACGCCTACGTTCTCTATTGATGACTGCCTGTGTGGCAGTCCTCCTGTATGGAATTGACGTTTTGACCGCTATGGCCACTCCTCCCCTTAAACCGGGCCTATCGGCAAGTTCGAGCCTGTACCCCGAATCCTAAGTATATCCCCGGGGCAACCATGTTTGACAATCAACGCCACGTCGATATCCTCGTCTGAAGGAAGTGCACAAACTCACCGAGACGACTCCGGAGTCCGCATGAGTTCCATTCTCCTATCCTCATAGGGCACAGTTGGCAAAATCAGGGCTTAAAATCGAAGCTATTAATGTCTTCGTTGAACGAACTGCGCGGAAACGAGGAACCTGTCCACTTTCGTCTCGCAGCCCCTCAACGCAGCGCTATAAAATCTAACCGCTTTGATTACCTCCTGTAAGTTCACCTGCGATGCCAGATCGGCGATTCCCGATGTATGGGTGCCCAGAGTGGCTACTCGCGCCAGCGTTCATGCCTGGTTAGTGGGGGGGTCTTGGTTGGGGACCATTAACTGCGACGGTTTGACCAGGCGGCGTGGCCCTGCTGGTCATTTCATTTCTGCCAGGGAGCGGCGGAAACTCGTTTCGGGCTCGGGATGGGCTGCCTAGTCCTGCTGGTTTCTGGGTGGGGGATCGGGCCCTGCGGTCGGAAGGTCCTGCCCCCACGCTGGTCTGGACGGAAGTGGCTGCCGCCACGAACTGCGCTTTGTCGGTTTTTCGACGCTGGGCCGTTGGGCCAGTTTGAAAACGTACAACTGGGCATGCTTCGTCAAAGCTCCGGTGTGGACCAGTGCAATTGGCGGCATTTAGCGCCGATCCCGGCGGGCACGATGTTATTTCGTGGGGGCCCGCACACTTGGAGCACTTGAAAGTGTTTGTTGCAGTTGCCCGATACGTGTCCCCAGCCCTGGCATCGGCGGCACTGCGTCAGGGTTCGTTGGTTCTTCCTGGTTTCCCAGGAGACCCTGACAATCGCGGATCACTTTGGCGGTGGTGGCGAGTTTCCGTCAGGGTCACCGAATCATCGGTGACAATCAGGTACAGGGGCCGAAACTGGGTCTTCATTCGGAAGACGTTTTTTATGGAGAACCCCTTTTCCTCGAGGTCCTCCTTGATGTGCGAAGTCTCCACGTTGCCCTCGAGCCCCCTTAACCACAAACGCGTGTGTTACGCTGGTTTGCCGGTGCGTAGGTATGGAACTGGCCTGCCTTTCTGCCTCCAGTGACCGCTTTGATCCGCCGCCCAGTCTAATATGCAGCTGCAGTACACTATCAGCGACGCTTTCGTGTATTTTAAATGTGAATGGCTTAGTTTGTTAATTCGACTTTTAGGCATTCACTAGCGCGCTGTGGCTGCTGGGCTTTCCCACGATGACGATTGGTGGCGGTTTTTCCGGGCTTCTTCGCCGATTTGTTGAGCGAAGCAGCCGCTTTGGCAGCCAGTTCCTCCATGCATGGGTTGGGGTCCCGCTGGTGGAGGGTTGAGGCTCGATCTCGAAGGGTCAGTTGCCGTTGTATTGGCGAAAAGCGGTTTTCCGTTGCTATTGCTGGTTTTGCCGGTGTGGTAATCAGTGTGCTCCACGGCAACCGTTTTCCGTGGCAGAATGAAGGCATCACCGCTGTGACCCGACTTGTCATCGGCCATGTTTGGGCGCACGGCCTGGACTCCCTTTCAGCCATAGCAACAGCTCCCCGCTCTTCCTCTGTCCTGCTGGTAGTTCGTGGCTCGCTGTGGATTGGTCCGCTTGCGTGGTTTCTGGGGCCAATCTCGATTCGTGGCTTTTTCTGGCTGGTTGCCTCGATTTTTTCGTAATGTTAGGGGGGCTCACCTTATCCAGCTTCCGTTTGGGTACGGCCCCTGTAGAGATCTGAGTGTTAGCAGGGCCGCTGTTCCGTGCAGGCTGGGTGCTCGGCCTTCAGATGGTGACCGCCAGGCGACCACTTTGGTGGTTTGCCTGCTCTGTAGGCAGCTGTAAATTCGCTGAAACCGCCCTGCAGCGGTCGCAACCCTGTATGCACTCTTAGCAAGCGGAAAACCTGCTTGACTTCTGCAGCTTTTGCTCCTCGTCCAGTTGGAGGAACGCATCTGCTGACGCAGCGCTACTGGCGAGCGAACTTAGAGACGACAATGAGATTACGGACTCATTGTCGTCTTCGTCGGCGGATTCTAAATTGTCTATTGATTCACTACGAATCGGTAAATGCGGTTGAATTATTCAGATTCTTGCGCGATGTGTAAAAACCTTGCTTTAAATATGCTAAAACGTCTTATCACCACGAAGCTCGGTTTAAGACTGAATTATGGATTCCACGCAGAAAATGCAATTTAAATACATGCCTGACGCTCACCAGCTGACGCATTGGATAATCGCTTAAAATTCAACTAAGAAGAGCGTACATACGTTATGTTGCAAACGATCTTAAGCGACTTTCACTTTTCGGTTTGTATTCACTCACACATTTCCACACAAATCGCTAATCAAGTCCATGTACATGCAAAAGTTTGGAAATATTCATTCGAAAAATCGCTTCCTTGACGAGAAAATTCCAATTGGCATTGAAATCAACTAAATTAGGACGTCAATGTTAGCGTAACATTAGATTTAGTCGAAAAAACCTAGCCAAGTCGGTGAAGGCTAGCCACTTTCTATACATGTAAGGAACCGCCGATGCCATTAAACTGCAATATTTAGACATTAAAAAGTAATTTCCAGCATTGCTTCAAGATCGCCAGGCAATTTGCTTGATTAAGTGTTTGAGAGTAAAACTGCCGCGCATTCCCTTGCCCTTGGACTATCGGTAGCCGCCCCCTGAAAATCGGTAGAAACTATTGACAACTCATCCTGAGTCTAATGACAGCGCGCTATCCTGGCGCAACTAAACTACTTTCCCACAACTGCTAAAGCCAAGTAGTACAAGAGCAAACGGGTCAAATTTAATATTTGCCCGAATTGATCGAAATTCCCGTGATATTATTGCGGATAGAAACGGGGGCGTGATATGTAGATTCTGCAACTTCCCGGCCTGCATTGTTCCACGTGTCATAAATAGAAGTGACTTGCCATTGTGTATTGTTTCGAAGATGGGCCCAAGAGCATTGTACAAACTTGCTCGCAAATACTGAAGATGTTTGCTTGTTTTTCCGCAAAACTTGGCTACAGCTTCCTGCCAAAGCACCTAAATTTCAACCTTGACTTAATGGAATTTTATTGTACAGAGTGTTTGATATTTATGGGGGCAAAGTGGTTGGAGAAAAAGGAGTTTCTTTAAGGGGGTTCAAAGATGGAGGTGATAGTGAAAGTAATCGAGTTTCAAAGTGGTTTGGGTTGTTTTATATTCTTCGGTTGGGTTATGAGGACGGGTATAGCTTAAAATTTTAAACTTTTAAACTGCGAGTTTCTGATATTTTCAATGGGGGAATTTTATTTTCATGCAAAATTCCCCATTTCTTCATGCAATTTATTGCAAAAACACGAATGTGATTTCTAATTCATGTGTTTTTCAATCTACAGGCGGTTTTTAGCTTCTTCTGTAATTTAATTGTAGACGTAAGTCGATTCTTTTATATATTTATTGGTCAGTTTTTTCTGTCCAAAAAGCTCGGTACAACAAAATCACTGAATTGAGAGTGTTTTCTCGCGTCAAATCCAGTGTCGTGCCCGAAGGGCTCGGCACAACTTTGACAGTAAACACTCTTTAATGCGTTTGTTGTGCCGAGCCGTTCTGGCACGACACTGGCGGGATGGTGAAAAGTGACAAATTGGTAGGGCTCGGAGCACAACTTATGTATAAATTAATATAATTTTATAACACAGTTATCATAAACTTTTGGCCATTGAAGCATGGAAAGTTAAAAAACAACCCGTTTTGGCCCGTAACTCTCTACCAACAACTTATAAAAACTGCGGTTTTCACCATTTTGTAGCAAATTCAACCCGCTTGAGTGTGTAGCTTGAAAAATATACCGTATGTTCTAAAATATCGGAGAAAAAACATTTAAAACGGGTCCCTGTTGCAAACTGAGATTTCTGACCAAGTTATCTGTTAACGAGACCTAAAATATCTTTCCTGGACTGGAAATATCGCCCTAATCTGAACGAAACACCCATATGTAGATGTGTATAAATTTGTATCCTCGCCCAACGATGATAATCATTTAATTCTTCAGGATGATTTAAGCCGAGCAAGACGAAACTAACGGGAAAAATATTCAAAGGCGTCGCAACGACGCAAAATAAACTCCTTACACCGACGCTACCGTCGCGACGTCATTGTTGTCGTAAAGAGCAATTCTGATTATCTCGAAGAGCAGCGTTTCGCTTTTAGTCATACAAGATGAAGGAAATCTCTGAGTAAACACGATTATCAAACTGATTCCGCTGAGTATACGCGGGATAGTGGCGTTTTCATGTCAGGAAAAATCATTTTCCGTAAAACTGATTAAATGTTGCGATCATTTAACCATGCCTGTTTAGCTGCTGCATTATCTGACGGGGAATGTAGCAAGGTCCCATTTGGGTGTTGAATGGATGTTTATTTTCCCCGTTGACTAGTCACGAAAATTTCCCATCCAAATTCGTTCCTAAGTCACTTCCAGTCTCAGTCTCTGATCCAGTTGCTCGATTAAAGACGCTGCTGCTCTAAAGTTCAGCTAAACCGACAGGACAATCAATAAAGATATCAGTGTTTAACTCGCGCTATCAAAAGGTAATCGTCGTGTCTTTCACGTCCGATAATGAATCGTTCTCGGGGCCCAGGAAACTCCATTATAGATAGTGAATTAAATGATTTTCTTTGCATAACCGACTTTTGTTCTCGTGGAAACTTCTCCTCATAACAAATGATCCCTTCTGACAACTGTGTCCAACTCCATTTTCGCATTAATCTTAAAGTGAAACCGGTTCAGTATTTACCAGAAGTTTTCGCCCTTTGGATAATAAATGTTTGATTCAACAGGGAACCGAAAAAGTCGCAAACAAACCAACAATTTAGCGAACATTTACATAAACAACGTTCAGGAAACTACGAGGATTTTAATAAACTAAGACTAAGACACGACAACAATCTTAAGTCTTAGTTGGTTCGAAAATGAGGAAAACTCCATTTCCAAACGATGATAAAAGACTAATCGGTTTTACTAAAAGGAAACGAATGCAGGGGGAATTAAATGCGAAATGGAACAAAACCAGTGTCTTAGTATTGCATTATTTCTGTGTTTCCGGTGAAACTCGGCTAATTTAAAATGAAACATTAAATTAAATACGACCGTAAATCATGCTAAGCATAAAATATGGAACTGGTTATTTCCCAGCTCAGACTCGAATCGATTCAATATTTTACAGTATTGAGCAGCTTGCCAGGAAACCGGCACTGAATTAATTGCCACGATAACTCCATTCGTTTACACGGGAAAATCTTCGGTTTTAATCCAGACATTTACTCGAGCCTCAAAACGCCCAAAGCAATCAGCGCCAAACCGGAAAAACCTGCTTTGGTTTCCTCAATGGTTGGATTTTTTTCAATTGGAACACCCTGTACGTTGCGGAATGAATCGATGCTTAACCCAAGAGCTTCCACCTTTTTCCCTGCGTTTAATATAATTTAAGTTCATTTTCCGTTAATGATTTCGATGCAATTACTTGAGACCGCTAAACTCAATATTGGATTTCTACACAACGTTTCTCTTACACCAAATTGAAGATGCTCGAAACGATCAGAGCAATGGGCAGGTGTTTTGCGCGGTTTGTTTCCACTTAATATCGCAGGTTTTTTTTGGAATTTTGAAAACCCTTTTCAATGAAAAGAGAGTCAGAGTTTTAATAATTAATTGTCTATCAATATTTCTCAAAAAAATTCCTAGAAACGGGGTTTCTTATAAGAATTTGCAAAAAAACTACACTGGAAAGTTTGAAATTTGAATTTCCACAACTTTTCCTCAGAAAGGACAAAAACAGACATGAACAGGAGATTAAGACAGATGGAGACAACGAAGTAAAGGTTGAAAGCGAAAAGAGAGTAACAAAATAACGAATAAATTAAGCAAAACAAAAGATACAACAAGCAGGAAAAGGTGGTTAATATTGCATATTCTAGAGGAAGTCTACAAAAGAAAGTACAAGGAAGAACTCTAAGAGAAGGCAGAAAACTATAGAGATCCCTTGGAGGCATCCTGAAGTAACCTTCAGAAGCCAGGGAGTTAAATTAAATCGATAATAGAGACGAAACTTGTAAAAGAGAAGGAGAAGTTGAGAAGGAAAATATAAAGCAACGCAATTCGCATGAGGAGGAAGACGAACAATCGGAAGACTTCGTGACAATGGAAGATAGTAAAGACAGCAAAAAACTTTCGTTAAAAGGTCCTGGAAAACATTCAGAAACACACGGAAAAAAAAGAAGGAGAAATGAAAGCACTAAGAAAGACCCGGAACGTGACACAATGTAAAAAATAAAGATGGAGGATTAAACCACTTGAACACGATATTATGAAGAGATCGAGCGAGAGCTTGGAGGAACTAGCTAATGCCGGAAAACAACGAAGAAATTGAATGCGAAAGAGAGGAACGAAATAACGAAGAAATTGAGCAAAAGTGTGGAAACGACAACGAAGAAGAAAAATCACAGACACACAAAATCTTTAAGGTGTAATCTTTAGGAAGTAAATGAGTTCAAATTGAAATAGAGAACTATGAAAAAACAGTAAATATCTAAGATAGTCGACAAGCCTTTGTTAATATCCCCGAAAATGGCTTTGAAGAAGTCTCGCAATCGAGAGAGGATGATGAACTTGTGACCATTTTCTAAAACGAAACCGACCTTAAGAGTAAAAATATCAAGATGAATCTAGATGAAACTAAAGCAAATAAAATCCAATTGATACTAAAGAAAAAATTAAAGTAAGAACAGAAAAGAAGATGATTAAAATAGATACAGTCGAATTAAGCTAAAACACTTGGATGAATGAGAACATACAAATATGACCTAGCACTTTTCCTTTCATAAATTTTCAGTATAGCTTTCAGGCGACGTTTCGCCCCCATTTCTAGCACCCATTTCCTAACGCGATTACACAAATTTGATGGAATGTTTTTTTCGTTTAATAATCAGTGTCGTTTCGGCAAACATAATGGTATAATTTCCACTAACGTGTGTTTGTTTCAGCAATGCCGCCGCATCGTTTGTTTGCAACATGACCGGCCATTCGGGCAATAATGACAGGACGTAATGCGAAAAGATAATGTAATGGAGGTAAGGAAATTGCCAAAAGCCAGACAGTTTGTTTTAAATCCCTGTTATTTCCGCCTTGTAACACTGAAGCCGGTACGAGTCGGATTTGAAACGCAAAACGCGACAGTTTTTTTAATTAGCAGCGAACTTTGGGAAAGTCACAAAGGGGAAAATGCAACTTTTCTTCGCTGGATCGTATGACAAAGGCGCCGAACGTAATTGCCAAGCGTAGATTAATAATTAAGGGCGATTTTTCACATTGCCGATAAATGAACACAGAGAGACAAAAGCATCAAACCCATTGCTGTTTTGAAACTGTCGTGAAAGTAGTGTCTTCCAGACGTTTCGCCAGCACAAGTCACCTGCGTCTTCAAAGGTTGCTTTGCTTTCCAGCAATCCACTCGGAATAACCGTTGGTCTGAAGGGCGGCAAATATGAAAATTGGAAATCGTTAAGTGGTTAAAATTAAGTCAAATCGAAATGCGATCGTCCTTTTCACGAGCAACAAAAGTTTAGCCACAAGAGTGTTAAAGATTAAAAAAGTCCTCAATTTAAACCTTGACAAATTAGACGTGGAAAATTTTTAGACTGAAAATTCATCTGGTCACCAGCACCAGCAGCTCGTTTCATCTGCGAAAATTCAGTGAAATCCTATAAAAAAAAACACGATTTTTGCAGGAACTGTCCAAGTCAGTCTCAAAAGCAGAAAATTTCGTCACCTGGAAATCTGAACATGCACATTATGGAAATTTATGGCTTTAAAGTTTAGCAGTAGTCACTTCAAGTTTTGTTGGTCTACTTATGAAACTTGGCTCTCTTTTAAGGAACTTGGGAGCCAAAGCGAAGAAAATATTGTTTTTAGAACCGGCAAATGTTAGTCTTAGTGCCGGCAAAAGTAAAAGGGACATCATTCAAAAGAAAAAAATGTTGCTTGAATCCTGATCAGTTACGCTTTTAACATTTTGCGCTTCCGCTGAGGACACTTGACTCTCTCTAACTCCAAAAAAC